>JAXCGZ010000812.1:35000-39882 GCA_037179515.1 Halocaridina rubra
CTGTGGTGTGGAGATCATTTTCTGGAAGGGGATGGATGAGGAGAGGGAGCCATATGGGGATCATATGCTAGGTGGGGGAGAGGGCTTGGTGCTGCTTTTGAGGGGTGATAACATTGTGGTATGTCATAGGGCATGTTTAATTCAACGCGTTGCCCCGTCATCTACCAATTTAATTGGGGAGGTTTATATAAGACCATGTACTCTGGGTTCATAATTCGGGTTGGATATTTGTAATTTTTGTAGCTAGATATTTCTGCACTGAAATGAGTAGATTTTCTTACACCTTTTGATATAATTCTTGTATGTTAAAGATTTTTGGTTATTATAATTTCTTGATGAAAGGGTGGTGTCACCTCATGGTTTTGCTGGTTGTCAAATATAAAGCAAAAATGACGGTACGATGAAGCAAGAAAGGCCTCTTAGGACTTGTTTCATTAATTAACCCCAAAAAACATGAAGATTCTGGTCTTTTATACTTTGTTTTATTTGCATCATTGGCTTTGGTTTTGAGAAAACTTGTTGATAAATCGGGTGAGATAGATATTAAATATATTAATTAATGTGTTCATTATGGTATAATAACGTATCAGGAATCGATGCTGGTCTTTCATGCGTTGGTTACGAGTTCTATTGCTCATTGGCTTCGGTCATGAATGAATTGAGTAATAACTTACATTATTATTAATAATTTTTTATTCAAGAATGGCACTGAGTATTTAAAATAATATGGTAGGAATGTATGGTAAAGTATGGCGTGTTATGCTGTCCAAGTTTGCATTTTTACCTAATAGATTTTGAGCATGCGTGCGTGCTTGAAAATAAAATATCACGTTGCCCATTTCCGTATTCTCTCATAGAGTATGCAGAGGAGAATTTGCGTTATTTTACTGTGTCCTCGTTTGTGACACTGTAAAAATATTGTATGTATATATATATATATATATATATATATATATATATATATATATATATATATATATATATATATATATATTGTTTTACGGACATGGAGGATCAAGGCTTAGAAAATATATAGACATACTTAATTATAGTGTAAACTTAAGCAGGAAAATTACTCTTATTGAAATAAAACATATAAAAGTTTAATAAAGTGAAAACATAGTTTGTTTTCGATGAGATATTTACTCATAACAAAAATCAGAATGTTTGTTATCTCCATCGAATAAATGATAGGGTGGCCGTGTAGGAGTACAATTCAAAATTACTCTCATTACGCTTGTAGTTGAAAAACTCGTTTTTCCCAATAAGTATCGTCAGATTTGCCGTATGAAAAAGTTTTAAGTTGGTGTTCATATATATATATATATATATATATATATATATATATATATATATATATATATATATATATATATATATATATATATATATATATATATATATATATTTATTTTAATTTTTTTTATTTTATTTTTATTTTTTTTTGCATATTGAGCTGTATTGTATTACAGTTTAGTTGCTACAGCCATTATTTATTTCATAGTTGTGGTAGGCCGCTTTCACTCCGAAGTGACACGTCGCACGTGGCGTGCCATGTGGCATGCCGGAATTATTTGAAGCCTTTCACTCAGAAGTGGCGTGACACGTCCCATGTGCCACGTGCGACTTGCATCTCAAGTCGCACGTAGCACATGGGACGTGTCACGCCACTTCTGTGTGAATGGTTTCATATATTTCCGGATGTTCGTTTCAACTGGTGTGCGACGTGGTATGCCACGTGCGACGTGCCACTTTGGTGTGAAAGCGACCTTAGTTCTAACTGTAGATGTAGAAAATTAATGTCATACAATTAATTTTGTATATGTTTTATAGTTGTATTAGATTTTAGAGTAGGTACAGAAAATTTACTCCGTGCAATTGTATATTGTATTTATTTTTTTTTTGTATCACTTATCGTATCAGATGTAAATAAGTTAAACTTACAATTTCCTTCTTATTTACATTACGTTTATGTTAATTCCAATATTAGATAGAGGAAATTTTCTCTGAACATATTATTTTTATTCATATTATATTTGTAGTAGTTACACATGAGATAAGCCATTATATCACTGTGATGGATCGGTTTTTAAAGCGATGGATATCTTAAGGTAGCGTTATGGGCGTATGTATGTGTGTGTGTGTGTATGGGTGTGCATGTTTGTATATTTGTGTGTGTAGTTGGGTAGGTATGTGGATATGTATATGTAAATATGTATGTGAATGTTCTTTACGTTTGTATGGGCCATGTTTTTATACCATTTTATATTGTGTTCATATTAATATAGCCTTTACGTTTGTATGGGCCATGTTTTTATACCATTTTATATTATTTTTATCTTGATTGTAGTAGGGGGCTAAGTGCCACAAAGAATTTCATTTTGTATACTTATTTGATAATAAAGTTATCTATCTATCCATCTATCTATCTATCTATATAAGTAGATGTTTATTACATATATACGGACACGCCATGAAGGACCAAAACCACCACTAGGATGTAAGAGGTAGCGATAAACATTGACCTCATGTGAACATGGGAAAATCTGCCGATAAAGATTATATATATATATATATATATATATATATATATATATATATATATATATATATATATATATATATATATGAGGAAGTAAATAGACGAAGATTTGAGCACGAGAGAGAGAGAGAGAGAGAGAGAGAGAGAGAGAGAGAGAGAGAGAGAGAGAGAGAGTTTCTTAGGTGTCTGTTTTGCCTGTTATATTTAATCCTAGAAGACAACAGATCGCATACTTCCTTTGCATTTTAAAAAGCAAAAATAATTTTACTTTTAGAAAACTTAACTAGCAAGCATATCAAGGCTAACGATAATTTTAGAGTGATCTGTGTGTTTGTGTGTGTGTGTGTGTGTGTGTGTGTGTGTGTGTGTGTGTGTGTGTGTGTTGTGTATGGCATTTCCGTTCGTCATTTCTTGAAGAAATTAGAGTGACTATTAGAAAGCGGCCGGAAACGGGTTGTATGGGAAAGAGCTCTCTCTCTCTCTCTCTCTCTCTCTCTCTCTCTCTCTCTCTCTCTCTCTCTCTCTCTCTCTCATGAATAAGATATTGCACCACACTTTACAAAGTGAGATTTAAGATTTCAAGTTGTCATCTAATATCACTTAACTCTCTTCTGAGTCTTGTAATCCTCACCCTTTCTGTTTTGAGTAATAATAATAATAATAATAATAATTTTAATAATAATAATAATAATAATAATAAAAATAAAATAATTATAATAATGATAATAATAATAATAATAATAATAATAATAATAATAATAATAATAATAATAATAACAACAACACCTTTCAGTCTTCTCTGTCTCTTCCTGCTACCAACCTGTTTATTGTACCCCTCCCATTATCTCTTAGGAGGCTGCTCATCTGCCATATCTCTTTCCGTCTCATCTCACATAATGTAGTCGTAACTGCTCTACGGTAGTCATGTACATACGGCTTGTTATTGATAACGAGCGACAGAGATGATGGGCATAATTACTGTGAACATACACAGTACTAGTTATGGATGTTACGGAGGTATGATATTTCATATTTACTGTGTTGTGATATTAGGTATTTACTGTGCTTTGTACTGTGTGTACTTGATAGGTGCCAAGAACGTATGGTGATGTATTTATCTTTTTTTTGTTCAAATTTCCAAAAGACTAAGACTATAGCCAGAATGTATAGTTATGCATTTTTTTTATTACCAAAGTATTAAGATTATGGTTACATGTTGCACGCAAAAAAATATATTTATTTATATACAATACCCTTACATAAGCAATTACTTTGTCATAACAAATAAATTGTATATAAGAGTAAGCAAGATCTGGTTTTTATTTGTAACGCCGGCGGGAGAAAAGAGAGAGAGAGAGAGAGAGAGAGAGAGAGAGAGAGAGAGAGATAGAGAGAGAGAGAGAGAGAGAGAGAGAGAGAGAGAGAGAGAGAGAGAGAGAGAGAGAGAGAGAGTATTTTTATTTTTAACGTCAGCGGGAGAAAAGAGAGAGAGAGAGAGAGAGAGAGAGAGAGAGAGAGAGAGAGAGAGAGAGAGAGAGAGAGAGAGAGAGCTTGCTTCTGCTGTAGGGGATGCTAATTGCATCTCATTCGTCAAGCCCCATCGTCTGCAGAGATGTTGCTGCCTCAGCTACTTACCTTTCCCAGGTTGTGAGGGCGGCGATGTCGTGCATCATCCGAAGATGGAAAGGAACTGGGAAAGAGAATTAGGTTGGGTGGAAGGAAGATAAAGGAAAATTGGATTGTTGCAAAAATGAGTGTGTCTGTTTGCTGAATGGCGAAAAGGAGTAATAATGTTTCCACAGTTTGTAAATTGGCACGCGGTTTTATGTTGCAGTGCAAGGGTGAATAGATGCAGTGTAAGGGTTTTAATAAAACTTTTTTTTTCTTGGTAAGAATGTAGGATATGTATTGAATCATCTCAACTTAATCTTATTTTTAGGTATAAAAATGTGGATATACTTGAAATCTCTGCCTGTTCTTGTACGATAATAATAAAAAGTAGTAATATATGAGGCTGAGTGTAATAAGGATTATAAAAAATTTTTCTTATATTACATATTACTTATATCTGTCGGCAGCCCTTCTTATTTTCACATTGGGTTGCGTTTTCTCATCAGTCTCTTCGGAGACTAGGTTTTGGTTGGACGTTATGCGATCTGATGCTCTTCCTGACACCAACCCACTCCATTGATTGGGGATTTTGACCGGCACGGAGTTGACCTAGCATGTTCTCCCAAAATCTGAATTAGTTTAGAAATAACTGCAAATAATTATTTTTATCATCTCAGCTTCTGACCTCCTTCAATAATAGTAAAGTGGTTTCGGTTTTACGTCACGAAC
>JAXCGZ010000813.1:5000-12500 GCA_037179515.1 Halocaridina rubra
AGACGGGAAGATACGAGCTTTGGGCTCTTTCCCGTAAACACAATTAGGTAATCGATATAAATGGCATAGTAAGGGCAGCATATGCATTCTTATCAAATGTAAGGGTAGCCTTCAGGCACATGGACAAGGAAATGTTCAGAAATATTTATGTAACCTATGTGAGGCCAAAACTCGAATATGCAGCCCCCTTTTGGAATCCGCACTTGAAAAAGCACATAGCTAAGCTTGAAAAAGTTCAAAGACATGCCACGAAACTGGTGCCAGAAATACGCAATCTCAGTTATGATGAGAGGCTGAGGGAATTAGACTTACCATCACTCGAAGCTAGAAGAGTGAGGGGGGATATGGTGACAGTCTTTAAATTCCTTCATGGTTATGATAGAGTGGATAGGGATCGATATTTTGATATGGCTGGCTCTAGAACTAGAGGTCATAGTTTGAAGCTTCGTAAGAAAACTTCTTTGCAGGATGTAAGGAAATACTTTTTCAGTGTAAGAGTAGTTGATAATTGGAATTGGCTAAGCGAGGAGGTAGTTAATGCTATCTCAATCAATAGTTTTAAGGACAGGTATGATAAGTATGACTAAGTATAAAATGGAACCGATGAGGAGACGGGAAGATACGAGCTTTGGGCTCTTTCCCGTAAACACAATTAGGTAATCACACACACACACACACACACACACACTAAATCTGAAATCCTGCAGAGTATTGTGAGTACAAAACTTATATTTGTTGTATGACGAGACTGTCCAAAATATTAAAGGAAAAAAAATTGAGAACATTTTTCGTGAGGGGAGAGAGAAGCTGCCGTCCAGTTCTGCCTTGAAGGAAATTTAGAAGAGTTGCCAGAGGTGAAGCCATCACATCACATTACCTAATTTTTTGTGTAAACTGGAGAAAGCTCTTAAGCCGTTTACCTGATCCTGTGGTTCCATATATTGTTAAAATCAGTATCCTTCCCATTTATATTAACTTGTTAGTTAGTTTGATACACGAAAAAATTGAATAAGTAAAAAAAAAAAAAAATATCCACCTGTCAACAGTACTGAGTTAAGTTGCCAAGTAGTACAGCTGTCTTATTTTCTTCATTTTTTTTTTGCTTTTCTTTTAGCTTTCTCTTTTACTATTTTGTTTTTATTTTGTATATATATTGAGTTAAATGTAAAGTCTAATCCTGTGATAACATATCTTGGTTAGCAAGTGAGTTTATCAGTTAGGAAGAATATATAGCAGAAACAGGTGGGTGCCACCTCAGACACAGGTTCGAATTTTTCCTTCAGGTTTGACTTTTGTTTTGTTGCATTTTTTTTCTTTTCTTTTATCCTTAAATTACCATGGTCAAGTTTTTAAGTTAAGATGTGTGTTACCAGAAAAGAGATAAACTGAGTCACTAAATAGCACTTATATGGAGATATAAAAATTCGGTGTGAAGCTTAATTAAAAGTTTTTCTCCTTTTTTTTTTCCTCTTTCTCATCTTCTTTCTATATTCTGTGAGAGGGAGAACATAAAAATGACGCCATCTCTGTCCCAAACCTCTCCCATCCATGGGTCGGTAGGAGGGGTAGCCATCAGGAGACTTAAACAGAAAATCAAGAATTTAGAGGAAATGGTTATAAGCCTTGATGATAAAATTCGGAATATGGATGGAGAAATGAAAGAGAATGAAACACTCAGAGAGCAAATAAGATCTTTGGAGGAAGCAAATAAAGCACAAGGGCAGGAGAGAAAGGAACTAGAAAAAAGAATAAAAAAGCTGGAAGGGGAAAAGAGTCAACTAGAATCTAGAATTTCTAAGCAAGAAGATAAAAACAAACAGCTGAATGACAACCTAAAGGAATTAGATGTTAGTTCACTGCTGTCTTCTGAGAGAGACGAGATTGCTGCTTGGAATGTCCAGATTAAGGAAAAAATTGAACAGTTCAGAAAAGAGTTCTAGGAGCTGAATATGGAAAATGATGCCATGAAAACTTCCTTTGCTGATGCACTAAAGGGGAATGTGGCAGTAAAAGAGGCTGTAAAGGTGGTGGCACTGGAAAACATACAAACAGTTGACTATAAAGAGACAGTAATCGAAAAAATGAAAGACGTTGTGATGGAAAGGGCAAACCCACTCATCAGACAGGCACTTGATAAGGAGAAGACAGTGGTAATCTCAGGCATAAGCGAGTCCCAGTAGCCAACATGGCAGGGGAGACTTGAAGAAAATAAAGCTAGGGTTGTACACCTGATAAGAAAGCTTGGAGTAGTATGTGGTCCTGAGGATATTGTAAACATACACCAACTAGGTAAATATTCGAGGGAAGGAAAGGCGAGACCAACAAAAGTAACCTTTGAGAGAGGGGAAACATGTAGGGAAATATTGTAGAGAAAAAAAAGTCTAAAAGACATTCAAGAATTCAAAGAAGTGTTAATTAAACGATACAGAACACAGAAAGAGATGGGAAAGATCAAAAACTTGTTGCAAGAGGCAAGAAGGTTAAATGATGAAAGAAATGAAGAAGAGAAGAAAAATTTTCATGACAGAGTTCTTCCAGACAAAGGGGAGATAAAGAAGATAATGACAGAAGATCAGGGAATGGGGCCTCATTAAGATTGTTATACACAAATGCTGATGGATTAGCTGGTAAGGCAGTAGAATTAAAAGATAGGATTCACAACAGTAAGGCAGATATAGTAGCAATTACAGAGACTAAGTTGAGTGAGGACATAAACAGTGTCACAGTTCCTAAGGGCTTCAGAATACTAAGGGTTGAAAGATCTGAGAGGACTGGTGGAGGGATAGCACTGCTCATAAGTGAAAGGATTCAAGTCGAAGAAATAAACTTGGCTATAGAAAGTGAGTTCAAGGATTTTCTTGTTGCTCGCATAAATACTGGGTCAGAGAGCATTATAATAACTGTTGTATACAACCCACCAAGGAACCAAAATAGGCTTGAAGTTTATGAGGAAAGTCATATAGGTACTACTGAAGTCATAAACTCAGTTGTTAACATGGCACGGGAAAAAAAAATGTAGGATTTTGATTATGGGAGACTTTAATCATAAAGAGATAGATTGGATAAATCTTGACCCACACAGTGGTGAGGACTCATTCGGGGCAAGATTCCTAGATTGCGTACAAGGGAATTTCCTACACCAACATGTAATGGAACCAACAAGGGCCAGGGGTGGGGATGAGCCATCACTACTTGATCTAGTGTTCACAGATAATGTCTTGGATATTGAAAAAATTGAGTATGAACCACCAATTGGAAAGAGTGACCACTGTGTGTTGTTGATGGTGTATATCATTGAAGATATTCTTCCTGAGAGTAGAGGCACTGAGGACATGAGGAGGAACTATCCGAAAGGAGATTACATCAAAATGAATGAGCTTTTTGCAGTTCTTGACTGGAGAACCCTATTTTACAGCAAATCTGTACAAGAAATGTATGACATCTTTTGTGAGAAATATGGGAAGATAGTAGATTGCTGCATACCTGTCACCAAAGTAGGTGTAATTCATGCCAGAGAGAAATGGTTCGATAATGGGTGTAAAAGAGCTAAGGAGTGGAGAGACATATGCTGGAAAAGGTATAGGAGGAGAAAAAACATAAATGCCTGGCAAACCTACAAAAGAGCAAGAAATGACTACCTAAGTAAAAGGAGAGAGGCAGAGAGAGACTATGAGAGGGACATCACCAGGAAGGCTAAAGAAAATCCCAAGCTTTTCCACAGCTTTATCAGAGGAAAACTGAAGGTAAAAGAACAGGTTTTAAGGCTAAAGAGAGCGGATGGAAGCATCACTGAGACGGATGAAGAGATCTGCAAAGAACTGAACAAGGAGTTTCAGTCAGTATTTACAGTAGAAAATACCCCACCCCCTCAGATTGCAGTGATAGAAGCTCAAGGGTTGGTATTAGAGAACATCAACCTTACAGCCACAGAGGTATGCAAAGTGCTGATGGATTTAGATGTTCATAAAGCTACAGGTCCTGATGACATATCCCCTCATGTGCTTAAAAAATGCGCAAACACAATATCAGTGGCACTAAGTATCATATTTAAGGAGTCACTGGAGTCGGGGGAGATTCCAAGATGCTGGAAACAAGCAAATGTGATACCTATCTTCAAAAAGGGAAGGAGGGATATGGCTCTGAACTATAGACCAGTTTCCTTGACCAGCATAGTTTGCAAACTTATGGAGAAACTACTAAGGAAACATATCTCTCTTCACTTGGAATCCTTCAACTTTTTGTCAGTGAGGCAACATGGCTTCAGAGAAGGTAGATCAACAGTAACAAACTTATTAGAATTTTATGATGAGGTAAGCCAAATCTTACAGGAAAGAGAGGGCTGGGCAGATTGCATATTCCTAGACTTCCAGAAAGCGTTTGACACTGTTCCACATGGGAGACTTATTAGGAAGCTGCAATCAATGGCTAGAATAGGTGGAAATGTTTTGGAATGGATAAAAACTTACTTAGAAGGAAGGGAACAGAGGGTTAGAGTAAGACACTCAGTGTCTGAATGGAGAAGAGTTAGTAGTGGAGTTCCACAGGGTTCAGTTTTAGGGCCACTTTTGTTCCTTGTATATGTAAATGACCTACCAGAGTCTGTAAATTCATTCATGAATATGTTTGCAGATGATGCAAAGATTGTGAAGAAAGTAAAAAACGAGAACAATGGTAGAGAACTTCAGGAGGATCTAAATAATCTGCATGAGTGGTCAGAAAAGTGGCTAATGAAATTCAATACTTCAAAATGTAAGGTAATGAGAATGGGTACAAGTGCAAGAAGGCCCAAGCTTGACTACTCGGTGGCTGGAGTACAACTTCAAGAGACAGAAAATGAGAGAGATCTAGGAGTAAACATACTGGCAGATTTGTCTCCAGAAATACATATAAATGGCATAGTAAGGGCAGCATATGCATTCTTATCAAATGTAAGGGTAGCCTTCAGGCACATGGACAAGGAAATGTTCAGAAATATTTATGTAACCTATGTGAGGCCAAAACTCGAATATGCAGCCCCCTTTTGGAATCCGCACTTGAAAAAGCACATAGCTAAGCTTGAAAAAGTTCAAAGACATGCCACGAAACT
Source organism: Halocaridina rubra (assembly GCA_037179515.1). Classification (NCBI taxonomy): domain Eukaryota; kingdom Metazoa; phylum Arthropoda; class Malacostraca; order Decapoda; family Atyidae; genus Halocaridina; species Halocaridina rubra. The sequence continues at coordinate 10,087 of JAXCGZ010000813.1, forward strand.
GGTGCCAGAAATACGCAATCTCAGTTATGATGAGAGACTGAGGGAATTAGACTTACCATCACTGGAAGCTAGAAGAGTGAGGGGGGATATGGTGACAGTCTTTAAATTCCTTCATGGTTATGATAGAGTGGATAGGGATCGATATTATGATATGGCTGGCTCTAGAACTAGAGGTCATAGTTTGAAGCTTCGTAAGAAAACCTCTTTGCAGGATGTAAGGAAATACTTTTTCAATGTAAGAGTAGTTGATAATTAGAATTGGCTAAGCGAGGAGGTAGTTAATGCTATCTCAATCCATAGTTTTAAGGACAGATATGATAAGTATCACTAAGTATAAAATGGAACCGATGAGGAGACGGGAAGATACGAGCTTTGGGCTCTTTCCCGTAAACACAATTAGGTAATCACAATTAGGTAATCACACACACACACATAGTTTGAAGCTTCGTAAGAAAACTTCTTTGCAGGATGTAAGGAAATACTTTTCAGTGTAAGAGTAGTTTATTGGAATTGGCTAATCGAGGAGGTAGTTAATGCTATCTCAGTCTATAGTTTTAAGGACAGGTATGATAAGTATCACTAAGTACAAATGGAACCGATCAGGAGACGGGAATATACGAGCTTTGGGCTCTTTCCCGTAAACACAATTAGGTAATAACACACACACACACACACACACACACACACACACACACACACACACACACACATATATATATATATATATATATATATATATATATATATATATATATATATATATATATATATATATATATATATATATATATATATAGTCTCCGTGGCAAAATGGTAGCGTCCGCGACTCTGTGGCGGCAGGTCGAGGGTTCGCGCCCCGTCACGGACTGAGGTTAGTAAGGGCATACACTCAGGGTAACGATTACATTTGCAAAAAACAAGTCCTTCGCAAGAAGGCAACCGTCCTAGCCCTTAGTAAAAAAAGGGTTTTCGTGACGTTTAACCGAATCACACACACACACACACACACACACACACACACACATATATATATATATATATATATATATATATATATATATATATATATATATATATATATATATATATATATATATATATATATATATATATATATATATATATATATATATATATATATATATCTACACACACACACACACAAACCACTAGTCTCCAAGTAGCTAATGAAAAACAGCCACTTCATGTAAACGTTAAAAAAGCTGCAGATGAAAAATAAGCAGGTATTGTAAACTGCAATAAAATCTTTTTATAAAAGTCTTTCGTGGTTGGAGTTAAGTCTATGTAACAGGCAAGCAATTCAAAAGAACATGTTATATCCGCCTGTGTAATCACCAAAAGACCTGGAAGTTATGATCTTTAAACTTTTGCTCTGTATCAGCTTATACGCTCCTGTTCTGTGAGTTATACAGATGAGGTACAATTCCTTTAATCATGATGTGACCTCATTCTCGTCTTGACACGTGGCGTGTGGGGGTATCTCTTCCATTCCTTTTCCATTATTCACAGTCCTCATAATATAGCAGTGAAAGAGGGTTGCCAATGGCATTTGAAGTCTTCAGCACAAAAGTAAAAGAATAAGGTCTATGGATATTCGATGTTATTGCGAGTCTTTACAGAGAAACTCGTTTCTTCTATTTTTATGCGAGAGGTACTGTTAGCTTACTGTTGACAGTGACATAGATCAGTGAATATCATTTCTAATGTATAAAGCAACATAATTCATTTATTAATCCTCCTCTTCTTCTTCTTCGTCTACATCTTTTCCCACTTGTATGTGGGGTCGATGTTTCTATTAATACCTATATCTAATGGAGGCTTAGACATTATTTTCACTGGCATCTTAGACACTAGCATCTGGTTTTGTCTGAGTGTTTTACGGCCGAATGACATTCGTGATACCAACCATTTACAGTGATCCAGATTTAATTGAGTTGATAGGGAACGATACTTTGATATAGGTGGATCTAAAACTAGAGACCGTAGTTGAAGGCTTCGTAATTTTTTTTAATTTTTAATTCTGTAGGATGTAAGGAAGTACTCTTTTTGTGTAAGAATGTTTGATAATTGGAATTTGCTAATCAGGGAAATGGTTACTGCTAAATACATTCATAAGTTTAATGAAAGATATGATATTTGTTGATGAGCAGAATAGAAAAGATCCGGCCAAGGGCGCGGGAAGTTCTAAGCTTTGGCCTCATATATATATATATATATATATATATATATATATATATATATATATATATATATATATATATATATATATATATATATTTATTTATACACACATATGCATATGCATGCAGTATATATACTCTGCAGATGCCTGGAATAGTTAAAAATGTAATTTTAGTTTATTTGCTCTAAATAGCAAAGGAAAATGAGATTAA
>JAXCGZ010000813.1:17500-27500 GCA_037179515.1 Halocaridina rubra
CTGGGTACATAGGAAATTTCACTATGCAGACCTATTCAATCGAGTTCACCTGAATTTTGTAAAGCGCATCAAATTATGCATTGAAAATGATGAAAATCATATTGAAAATATTATTTATTAACATTAGATTTAAATAAAATTGTTTTGTTTTAAAAGTATGTGTTAATCTCCTGTGTACCCAGATGAAGTCTGGGTACACACGAGATTAACACATACTTTTAAAACAAAACAATTTTATTTAAATCTACTGTTAATAAATAATATTTTCAATATGATTTCCATCATTTTCAATGCATAATTTGATGCGCTTTACAAAATTCAGGTGAACTCGATTGAATAGGTCTGCATAGTGAAATTTCCTATGTACCCAGACTTTGTGGACACCCTGTATAATGTATAAATATATATGAGTTACTTAATTACCAGAGCTTATTACCACGCCCTCCGGGAACCCTCTTGTTGCCTCAGAAGCTTCATTACGGAGAAAGTCTAATGAATTATTAAGAGACTGCTAAGTGAGGTGCGCCTGCAACTCTCTCTCTCTCTCTCTCTCTCTCTCTCTCTCTCTCTCTCTCTCTCTCTCTCTCTCTCTCTCTCTCTCTCTATCTCTCTCTCATACATACACAGAAAAATCAAATATAATATAATTCATGCTTCTTGACCAGCAGTATGCACACTCATGCACACGCACACATACACACAAATGCGCAAACGCACACACCCATAGCCACACGGGCACACACCCATACCCACACCCACACCCACACACACACACACACACATATATATATATATATATATATATATATATATATATATATATATATATATATATATATATATATATATATATATATATATATATATATGTGTGTGTCATTACCTAATTGTGATTACCTAATTGTGTTTACGGGAAAGAGCCCAAAGCTCGTATCTTCCCGTCTCCTGATCGGTTCCATTTTATGTGTTGTGTGTGTGTGTGTGTGTGTGTGTGTGTGTGTGATTACCTAATTGTGATTACCTAATTGTGTTTACGGGAAAGAGCCCAAAGCTTGTATCTTCCCGTCTCCTCATCGGTTCCATTTTATACTTAGTGATACTTATCATACCTGTCCTTAAAACTATGGATTGAGATAGCATTAACTACCTCCTCGCTTAGCGAATTCCAATTATCAACTACTCTTACACTGAAAAAGTATTTCCTTACATCCTGCAAAGAAGTTTTTTTTACGAAGCTTCAAACTATGACCTCTAGTTCTAGAGCCAGCCATATCAAAATATCGATCCCTATCCACTCTATCATAACCATGAAGGAATTTAAAGACTGTCACCATATCCCCCCTCACTCTTCTAGCTTCGAGTGATGGTAAGTCTAATTCCCTCAGCCTCTCATCATAACTGAGATTGCGTATTTCTGGCACCAGTTTCGTGGCATGTCTTTGAACTTTTTCTAGCTTAGCTATGTGCTTTTTCAAGTGCGGATTCCAAAAGGGGGCTGCATATTCGAGTTTTGGCCTCACATAGGTTACATAAATATTTCTGAACATTTCCTTGTCCATGTGCCTGAAGGCTACCCTTACATTTGATAAGAATGCATATGCTGCCCTTACTATGCCATTTATATGTATTTATGGAGACAAATCTGCCAGTATGTTTACTCCTAGATCTCTCTCATTTTCTGTCTCTTGAAGTTGTACTCCAGCCACCGAGTAATCAAGCTTGGGCCTTCTTGCACTTGTACCCATTCTCATTACCTTACATTTTGAAGTATTGAATTTCATTAGCCACTTTTCTGACCACTCATGCAGATTATTTAGATCCTCCTGAAGTTCTCTACCATTGTTCTCGTTTTTTACTTTCTTCACAATCTTTGCATCATCTGCAAACATATTCATGAATGAATTTACAGACTCTGGTAGGTCATTTACATATACAAGGAACAAAAGTGGCCCTAAAACTGAACCCTGTGGAACTCCACTACTAACTCTTCTCCATTCAGACACTGAGTGTCTTACTCTAACCCTCTGTTCCCTTCCTTCTAAGTAAGGTTTTATCCATTCCAAAACATTTCCACCTATTCTAGCCATTGATTGCAGCTTCCTAATAAGTCTCCCATGTGGAACAGTGTCAAACGCTTTCTGGAAGTCTAGGAATATGCAATCTGCCCAGACGTCTCTTTCCTGTAAGATTTGGCTTACCTCATCATAAAATTCTAATAAGTTTGTTACTGTTGATCTACCTTCTCTGAAGCCATGTTGCCTCACTGACAAAAAGTTGAAGGATTCAGGTGAAGAGAGATATGTTTCCTGAGTAGTTTCTCCATAACTTTGCAAACTATGCTGGTCAAGGAAACTGGTCTATAGTTCAGAGCCGTATCCCTCCTTCCCTTTTTGAAGATAGGTATCACATTTGCTTGTTTCCAGCATCTTGGAATCTCCCCTGACTCCAGTGACTCCTTAAATATGATACTTAGTGCCACTGATATTGTGTTTGCGCATTTTTTAAGCACATGAGGGGATATGTCATCAGGACCTGTAGCTTTATGAACATCTAAATCCATCAGCGCTTTGCATACCTCTGTGGCTGTAAGGTTGATGTTCTCTAATACCGGCCCTTGAGCTTCTATCACTGCAATCTGAGGGGGTGGGGTATTTTCTACTGTAAATACTGACTGAAACTCCTTGTTCAATTCTTTGCAGATCTCTTCATCCGTCTCAGTGATGCTTCCATCCGCTCTCTTTAGCCTTAAAACCTGCTCTTTTACCTTCAGTTTTCCTCTGATAAAGCTGTGGAAAAGCTTGGGATTTTCTTTAGCCTTCCTGGTGATGTCCCTCTCATAGTCTCTCTCTGCCTCTCTCCTTTTACTTAGGTAGTCATTTCTTGCTCTTTTGTAGGTTTGCCAGGCATTTATGTTTTTTCTCCTCCTATACCTTTTCCAGCATTTGTCTCTCCACTCCTTAGCTCTTTTACACTCAATATCGAACCATTTCTCTCTGGCATGAATTACACCTACTTTGGTGACAGGTATGCAGCAATCTACTATCTTCCCATATTTCTCACAAAAGATGTCATACATTTCTTGTACAGATTTGTTGTAAAATAAGGTTCTCCAGTCAATAACTGCAAAAAGCTCATTCATTTTGCTGTAATCTCCTTTCGGATAGTTCCTCCTCATATCCTCAGTGCCTCTACTCTCAGGAAGAATATCTTCAATGATATACTCCATCAACAACACACAGTGGTCACTCTTTCCAATTGGTGGTTCATACTCAATTTTTTCAATATCCAACACATTATCTGTGAACACTAGATCAAGTAGTGATGGCTCATCCCCACCCCTGGCCCTTGTTGGTTCCATTACATGTTGGTGTAGGAAATTCCCTTGTATGCAATCTAGGAATCTTGCCCCGAATGAGTCCTCACCACTGTGTGGGTCAAGATTTATCCAATCTATCTCTTTATGATTAAGTCTCCCATAATCAAAATCCTACATTTTTTTCCCGTGCCATGTTAACAACTGAGTTTATGACTTCAATAGTACCTATATGACTTTCCTCATAAACTTCAAGCCTATTTTGGTTCCTTGGTGGGTTGTATACAACAGTTATTATAATGCTCTCTGACCCAGTATTTATGCAAGCAACAAGAAATTCCTTGAACTCACTTTCTATAGCCAAGTTTATTTCTTCAACTTGAATCCTTTCACTTATGAGCAATGCTATCCCTCCACCAGTCCTCTCAGATCTTTCAACCCTTAGTATTCTGAAGCCCTTAGGAAAAACTGTGACACTGTTTATGTCCTCACTCAACTTAGTCTCTGTAATTGCTACTATATCTGCCTTACTGTTGTGAATCCTATCTTTTAATTCTACTGCCTTACCAGCTAATCCATCAGCATTTGTGTATAACAATCTTAATGAGGCCCCATCCCCTGATCTTCTGTCATTATCTTCTTTATCTCCCCTTTGTCTGGAAGAACTCTGAAATGAAAATTTTTCTTCTGTTCTTCATTTCTTTCCTCATTTAACCTTCTTGCCTCTTGCAACAAGTTTTTGATCTTTCCCATCTCTTCCTGTTTTCTGTATCGTCTAATGAACACTTCTTTGAATTCTTGAAGGTCTTTTAGACTTTTTTTTTCTCAACATTTCCCTACAAGTTTCCCCTCTCTCAAAGGTTACTTTTGTTGGTCTCGGCTTTCCTTCCCTCGAATATTTACCTAGTTGGTGTATGTTTACAATATCCTCAGGACCACAAACTACTCCAAGCTTTCTTATCAGGTGCACAACCCTAGCTTTATTTTCTTCAAGTCTCCCCTGCCATGTTGGCTCCTGGGATTCGCTTATGCCTGAGATTACCACTGTCTTCTCCTTATCAAGTGCCTGTCTGATGAGTGGGTTTGCCCTTTCCATCACAACGTCTTTCATTTTTTCGATTACTGTCTCTTTATAGTCAACTGTTTGTATGTTTTCCAGTGCCACCACCTTTACAGCCTCTTTTACTGCCACATTCCCCTTTAGTGCATCAGCAAAGGAAGTTTTCATGGCATCATTTTCCATATTCAGCTCCTGGAACTCTTTTCTGAACTGTTCAATGTTTTCCTTAATCTGGACATTCCAAGCAGCAATCTCGTCTCTCTCAGAAGAGAGCAGTGAACTAACATCTAATTCCTTTAGGTTGTCATTCAGCTGTTTGTTTTTATCTTCTTGTTTAGAAATTCTACATTCTAGTTGACTTTTTTCCCCTTCCAGCTTCTTTATTCTTTTTTCTAGTTCCTTTCTCTCCTGCCCTTGTGCTTTATTTGCTTCCTCCAAAGATCTTATTTGCTCTCTGAGTGTTTCATTCTCTTTCATTTCTCCATCCATATTCCGAATTTTTTCATCAAGGCTTTGCCTCTAAATTCTTGATTTTCTGTTTAAGTCTCCTAATGGCTACCCCTCCTACCGACCCATGGATGGGAGAGGTTTGGGACAGAGATGGCGTCATTTTTATGTTCTCCCTCTCACAGAATATAGAAAGAAGAAGAGAAAGAGGAAAAAAAAAGAGAAAAACTTTTAATTAAGCTTCACACAGAATTTTTATATCTCCATATAAGTGCTATTTAGTGACTCAGTTTATCTCTTTTCTGGTAACACACATCTTAACTTAAAAACTTGACCATGGTAATTTAAGGATAAACAGAAAAAGAAAAAAAATGCAACAAAACAAAAGTCAAACCTGAAGGAAAATTCGAATTTGTGTCTGAGGAGGCACCCACCTGTTTCTGCTATATATTCTTCCTAACTGATAAACTCACTTACTAACCAAGATATGTTATCACAGGATTAGACTTTACATTTAACTCAATATATATACAAAATAAAAAAAAAATAGTAAAAGAGAAAGCTAAAAGAAAAGCAAAAAAATGACAAAAATAAGACAGCTGTACTACTTGGCAACTTAACTCAGTACTGTTGACAGGTGGGTATTTGGTATTTATTTAATTATTCAATTATTTCGCGTATCAAACCAACTAACAAGTTAATATAAATGGGAGGATACTGATTTTAACAATATATGGAACCACAGGATCAGGTAAACGACTTAAGAGCTTTCCCCAGTTTACACAAAAAATTAGGTAATGTGATGTGATGGCTTCACCTCTGGCAACTCTTCTAAATTTCCTTCAAGGCAGAACTGGACAGCAGCTTCTCTCTCCCCTCACGAAAATGTTCTCAATTTTTTTCCTTTAATATTTTGGACAGTCTCGTCATACAACAAATATAAGTTTTGTACTCACAATACTCTGTGTGTGTGTATGTAGATATATATGTATATATACATATCTTATATATATATATATATATATATATATATATATATATATATATATATATATATATATATATATATATAGATAGATAGATAGATAGATAGATAGATAGATAGATAGATAGATAGATATGTGTGTGTATATGGGTGTGTGTATTTCGTAGGAAAATCTTGGAAATAAGAAAGCGAGGGTTATGATTATTATTGTGTGGTAACTCCAATTCACTCAACAGGTTCACTGAGTATGCCTGATAGACTGTAAACTAATGTCATATTATTTTAAACTAAAGAGTTTATTAGAGAGAGAGAGAGAGGAGAGAGAGAGAGAGAGAGAGAGAGAGAGAGAGAGAGAGAGAGAGAGAGAGAGAGAGAGAGAGAGAGAGAGAGAGAGAAATTAATTATGAATTATAAAGATGTAACCAGCAGTTACTTGGCATATTATACTGCTACATATATTACTTTCTTAGATCAAGATGAAAATATACGTATACCTAATATATGTATTAACTTAAGTACATACAATTAAAGCAACACAGTTGCAAACGAGAACTCGTATGCACACAGACTGCCCTCAAAGATAATTGGACCTATGTAAGGTAGTCACTGAGGCAAACACGCACAAACGATATCTCTCTCTCTCTCTCTCTCTCTCTCTCTCTCTCTCTCTCTCTCTCTCTCTCTCTCTCTCTCTCTCTCTCTCTCTCTCTCTCTCTCTCTCTCTCTCTCTCTCATACATACATACATACATACATACGTGCATGCATGCATGCACGCATGCATGAATGCATGCATGCATACATACATGCATACATACGTACGCACGTACATACATACATACATGCATACATACGTACGCACGTACATACATACATACATACATACATGCATGCATATATATATATATATATATATATATATATATATATATATATATATGTATATATATATATATATGTATATATATATATATATATATATATATATATATATATATATATATATATATATATATATATATATATAGCCAAATAAGCACATTACATACGTGAAAACATGAATCATTTCTACCCCGATCGGGACTTGAACCTAGGCGCTACCAACTACACCACAGAAGGTAAAAAAAAAACAGACCTTATAGCTTATATCTGCTATAGTAGGAATGAGCGTATTCTATCTGAATGCCACTCTGTTCACATTGCAGTTTCCCCAACCTCACTCGTGGTTTCGTTTTCGCAGTTAATTCAACTCCCAATCTCATTCGGGACCAACAATAACCAAATAAGCACGTTACATATGTGAAAACATGAATAATTTTTCCCCGACCGGGACTTTAACCTAGGACTTATAATTACTATGCCAAAGCACTACCAACTACACCGCAGAAGGTTAAAAGGAAACAGACCTTATAGCTTATATCTGCTATGGTAGGAAAAAACGCATTCTATCTGAATGCCACTATGTTCATTTTACATTTTCTCCAACCTCACTCGTGGTTTTGTTTTTGCATTTAATTCAACTCCCAATCTTATTCGGGACCAACAATAACCAAATAAGCATTACATATGTGAAAGCATGAATAATTTTTACCCTGACCGGGACTTGAACCTAGGACTTATAATTACTAAGCCAAGGCACTACTATTTACACCACAGAACTTAAAAGGAAACAGACTTTATAGCTTATATTTGCTATAGTAGGAATGAACGCATTCTCTCTGAATACCACAAAGTTCATATTACAGTTTCCCCAACCTCACTCGTGGTTTCATTTCCTTTTGATCTTCTGTGGTGTAGTTGGTAGTGCCTTGGCTTAGTAATTATAAGTCCTAGGTTCAAGTCCCGGTCGGGGTAAAAATGATTCATGTTTTCATATATGTAATGTGCTTATTTGGTTATTGATGGTCTCGAATGAGATTGGGAGTTGAGTTAAATGCGAAAACGAAACCACGACTGAGGTTGTGGAAACTGTAATATGAACATAGTTGGATTCAGATAGAATGTGTTCATTCCTACTATAGCAGATATAAGCTACTAGGTCTGTTTCCTTTTAACCTTTTGTGGTGTAGCTGGTAGCACCTTGGCTTTGTAATTATAAGTCCAAGGTTCAAGTCCCGGCCGGGTTAAAAAGGATTCATATATATATATATATATATATATATATATATATATATATATATATATATATATATATATATATATATATATATATATATATATATATATATATATATATATATATACATGCATACATTCATTCAAACGTACATACATACATGCATACATACCTACTTTCACATGACATTCCTAAATATAAATTTTATTAATTTACTCCTCAGTTTATTCACAGCTTAATTAATATTGATGTCATATAAGTTGTAGGTGATTTTTATATCATCATTACAAATGAAAATGTAAATGCCGTGTTTTTACATTTTTGAAAAATATTAAAATATTGTTGGGGTTCGTTTTAAATCCTTACGTAATGTTGAATAAGTGTTTTGAGTAGTATTCAATATTGTTAGCGTAGTAGCTTTGGGACATGTATACATAGTTATATCAAAACCTTAGTTCTTAAAGATACTGCTTTATATTAACCTTACACATCTATTGAATTGACACTTTAACATGAAAAGGAAGCCATGACCCTTCACTTCCCACTTCCAAAGCTCTCATCCATGGTATCTAAGTTACCAAATAATTTTCTTCTATTTCCTTGACTCATAACAATCAGAGGATCATGAAATTGTAAAAAAAAAAAAAAAAATGTTCAGATAAAAAGATCTCTTAATTTATGTCGTTATTTAACATTCGCTGACATCGCATATGTGTCATATCATTCACAAATAAGTTTTGAAGTCTAGAAACTGTCTACAAGATGTTATCCCAGCTTCATTCATTCTTTCACCGCCAACAGAGCTAGTGACACTGATGCCAATGATAAGAGTTTTTTTGCTTCACTTTAAATGAATACATTTAAGAAAACAGAAAGCTCATATGTTCAGAGGAAAAATTATATAAACTTTTTTTTTTTTAATAATTGTTGTTGTGCTTTGAGTGATACAGTATGTGATTTTATGGATATGGAAAAGCGGATTTTTTTTTTCTAATTTCTGATGATAGGTGATTTAGCCGTTCTCGTGTTTACTTCTAGTCCTGAAAATATGGCCAGTGATATAGGCCCGATTTCTTAAACAGTGTAAACTAGGATACCATATTGTTAGTTAGCTAGACACACAAATGAATTTCATAAACGCATCTGACGCGGTTCTGTGTATGGCTAGGATCCCGTACGGGATCCTAGCCATACACAGAACCGCGTTAGATGCGTTTATGAAATTCATTTGTTTCGCGTTTATGAAATTCATTTGTGTGTCTATCTAATTAACAATATGGTATTCTAGGTTTACACTGTTTAAGAAATCGGGCCATAATCCTTAAGGGCAAATGTTCCACTTTTGCTTAAACTGTTTAAATTCCAAATTAATTAGCAAACCGACTGAAGCTAAAGACCTTCCTCGCGTTGTTGAAATATACTATTGCAATATAATAATAATTCTCGTTTCATGTGTCATTATGAGTCCCCATTTGGGGGTGGTCAAAGACAGTGTGTGCCTGGAGAAGTAAAGCCGGATGATTGAACCCGCGTTCAATCCCCACAATGGGATTGAACGCTGGTCTGTCAGTTCCCGAATTAAGAGCTCTGACCACTCAGTCACAGTGGTCCCCTAGCAATTGCAATATATTCATGTGAAATTTTGATTCAGCTTGAATACCATATTTATTAATTTTAGGTTACAATTTCTTTTTGGCTTTTTTTTTTTATGTGGAGTCCCATATGAAGTTAGGCTGGGTTAGGCTAGATAGGTTATAAATCTATTCCAGTGATTTAATTAGACCCTGAAATGCGGGTTTATAAAGTTATTTTCTTTTTAATAAGATCAATATTGATAGCCAAGTCCGTTAGACATCGGGAGTATGTTAAGAAAACCACTTATTTTTGACAAAAATAGCTACCAAAATCAATCACATCACAGGAAATGATTGCAATAAACACATTCCAATGTCCAAATTAATTATAGTCTACCAATAGAAATATCATCGAGGCATATTTTCCATTGATAAGACTTCAGCTGGAAGACAATTTTTAGCCTTATCTAACTACTCATTGGAAAAGAACATTTTCATACTTACAA
>JAXCGZ010000813.1:32500-35000 GCA_037179515.1 Halocaridina rubra
AATAATAATAATAATGATAATAATAATAATAATAATAATAATAATAATAATAATAATAATAATAATAATAATAATAATAATAATAATAGTAATAATAATAGTAATAATGATAATGATAATGATAATGATGATGATGATGATAATATTAAAAATAATAATAATAATAATAATAATAATAATAATAATAATAATAATAATAATAATAATAATAATAATAACAATAATAATAATAATAATAATAATAAGTAGAACATATTTAATTAATCTCCTTATAATACATCACAACACAACGTTTCAAACATCCACTGTGTTCATAATCATGTACCTATGAAAGAGTGAAAAAGAATATATACTTAAGCAGTTACTCTAAATAAACACAATTATAGTTGTAAAAAAAAATAAAATATATATATACAGGACATTCACACAAGTTAATGAAATTTACATATATCTAAATGTATGTAGAATTAAAAAGAAACACTTTCACACTAATAAAATTTGTTTTACAAAATTCTGAGAGGGTAACATGAGCCATCTTTGTTTAATTTAGGATTAGATTTTGAAATAAATAATGACTCTGCTATCCTGATTTCATTTTCGCTTTTTCCTCTGTATATAATTTTGAAATCATTTATACTGAAATTGCACTTACAGATATTAGAACATTGTTCTCGAATGCTTGAGTTTACTGGAGCTGACAATGGTTTTCCAGTACGACAAGATGACCCGTGGTGTTCGTGGTATCTAACCAATACACATTTCTTAGTTGAGCCAACATATGCTAGTTGGCATTTGGGGCAGTTAAATTGATAAACTACCATCGAACAAAACGAGTCAGGTAACTTGTCCTTATGGATTACATAATTTTTAAGTTTATGGTTGTTATAAAATAAAATGAATGGTTTAATATGAGGGTAGTATCTGTAAAATATTGTAGTTAATTGCTTTTTTAGGTAATGGTTTAAATTATCATTAAAGTATGGCAATTTTATATACATCTGCATCTTTTTAGGACCCTCTTTAACAAGTTTGGGGCAGAAAATCTTATTAAGAAAATTTCTAAGATGTTTATAAAATATGTTGGGTGGATATCCATTTGCAACAAAGAAATCAAGTAGGAAATCTATTTCATTGTGAAAATTAATATAAGTGGAAGATAATCTATATGCTCTATATAACAATGTACAAAATGAATTATGTTTAAAATTTTCGTAGCAACAGCTTATGAAATTTACGCCAAGTCCAGAAAATGATGGTTTTCTGTAAATGCTTATATCTAATTTGTTATTTTGTCTCATAATTAGCATATAAAATTGCCATACTTTAATGATAATTTAAACCATTACCTAAAAAAAGCAATTAACTACAATATTTTACAGATACTACCCTCATATTAAACCATTCATTTATTTTATAACAACCATAAACTTAAAAATTATGTAATCCATAAGGACAAGTTACCTGACTCGTTTTGTTCGATGGTAGTTTATCAATTTAACTGCCCCAAATGCCAACTAGCATATGTTGGCTCAACTAAGAAATGTGTATTGGTTAGATACCACGAACACCACGGGTCATCTTGTCGTACTGGAAAACCATTGTCAGCTCCAGTAAACTCAAGCATTCGAGAACACTGTTCTAATATCTGTAAGTGCAATTTCAGTATAAATGATTTCAAAATTATATACAGAGGAAAAAGCGAAAATGAAATCAGGATAGCAGAGTCATTATTTATTTCAAAATCTAATCCTAAATTAAACAAAGATGGCTCATGTTACCCTCTCAGAATTTTGTAAAACAAATTTTATTAGTGTGAAAGTGTTTCTTTTTAATTCTACATACATTTAGATATATGTAAATTTCATTAACTTGTGTGAATGTCCTGTATATATATATTTTATTTTTTTTTACAACTATAATTGTGTTTATTTAGAGTAACTGCTTAAGTATATATTCTTTTTCACTCTTTCATAGGTACATGATTATGAACACAGTGGATGTTTGAAACGTTGTGTTGTGATGTATTATAAGGAGATTAATTAAATATGTTCTACGATGTTTGCTTGGACCGTTCTTGCCCTTCAGTTTAATAATAATAATAATAATAATAATAATAATAATAATAATAATAATAATAATAATAATAATAATAATAATAATAATAGGTGCATACATATATAATGGAGAATAGAAAGAACAAATCTGTCTCCTCAAGCTTCTGTTTTGATTATTTATTCATTGAATATTTCACGAACACAAAATCTTTCGTTACGAAAATCGCCCAACCCATTTTCTAAAAACAACATAAGCATTTTGATAGTAGTAAGTCGCTGAGAAAGAGAGAGAGAGAGAGAGAGAGAGAGAGAGAGAGGAGAGAGAGAGAGAGGAGAGAGAGAGAGAGAGAGAGAGAGAGAGAGAGAGAGAGAGAGTTTAATCAATATCACCAATATTTTATCGATATTCTCATCTTCATTATATTTTCAGAAGGAAACCACCACTT
>JAXCGZ010000814.1:0-39778 GCA_037179515.1 Halocaridina rubra
AGAGAGAGAGAGAGAGAGAGAGAGAGAGAGAGAGAGAGTGTGTGTGTGTGTGTGTGTGCATCTTGCAAAAATATTAGAAGGCACTTGAAAAAAGCACGTACAGTACTATATGGAACTGCTGCCAAGATATAATATGTCTCCTCTTATATCACTAATTATTCTTTTAATCAATAATCAAATTCTATTATAAGCAGAATTCTTAACTGACCTTCAGTTTCCTGCTCTAAATTCTCCTGGTCGTTGGCAATTCGTACTTCCTCACCACGGATAACAGAGTTGAGGTATGTCTTGAAAAAATAGAATGAGTTACATTAACATTCCTCATCAAGTATACAAAACAAAATGCTTCTCTCACATTATATTCACTCAGTATCTTTATGATACACTATTTTATTTAATATGTTCTGAAATTCTAATGTAAATAGTATCAATTAAAGATTCTCTTTAATATACATGACAACATAACATGCTGTACATACTGGGAGCTTGAGAAGACCTTTGACCTTCAGCAACTTTGCCAACTCTATAACATGGGGAAGAATATCCACTGGAACGTTTATCTGGGAAGCAATTGGAGTAATTAGATGTAAGTAAACAGAGCCATTTTCAGATCTTGTAAAGATGCGTAACCCCCAGAACCCAATGAAAAGGTAAACAACCCCATAAATTGTTAGGATAGATTAGGCAAGGCATGGCAAGCCTAGGTTAGGTATGGCAAGGTAAGGTTATGTTAGGTGAGTTACCTAGTAAATATTAATACCCTTAAAGCACCATGTAGTTATCCTTCTTAACAAGATAAACAATTCCTTTTTTCTAGCTGATAATTAATCTTACACTAGTACAGCATTCAGTGTCAATACAAATGGCTGCGTACCATTCATGTGTCACTATTAATCCCCATTAAATGGGGGTGGCGAGAAACAGATTGGCACAGGAAAATTAAGGCTGGATACCCTTCTCGACACCTTGTGGTGGGCTCAAACCCAGATTTATCACTTCTTGAGTCAAGCATTTGAACTATACTCAAAAGATTATCTAATTTCTGTACACCCTAATTTATCTATATATAAATGCCCCATTTCCCCTTGTAAGGGAGGTGGCCTACCAAACCCAAGAATAAGCATGCACTGCGATCCAAGACATACCTCAAGTACTCCTCTTAGTTCCTTGGGGATAAGGGGGTGCCATATTTTCCCCCAACATGCTGCTTGGGTCATCCACAAGGTAGTTGGGCAATGATTTTCTGCAGTGAAGCCCGACAGCCTATCTGGTTTACTCCCACCCTAATACTCTTTTTACATACCTGACCTTGGTACATGTAGGCTATGATGATCTTAAGGGCTTGGAAATTCACTTCAGGAAAAACTACAATTACAGGACACTCTTCGTGTATGTCATCAAGCATTTCCTGTAGAACAATACAAAATAAATAAACAAATATTATTTCATGGCTTATGAAACTTACATTCATTACAATTTATTTTTATTATTATTATTATTATTATTATTGTTATTATTATTATCATTATGCGCCAAACAACAAGCCCAGCTGAAAAGCAACTTGGTGAAGAAAAGAAAAACGAAAAGATAAAAAGGCATATTACATAAAATGGTATAACTCAGCATTGCAATACTGGCCTTATTTCACTGTACTTTTAGAAATTCAGCATCAAAGTTTGATTAATAAAAACTTATTTATAAATTTATCTACTTACACTTATAATTTGTCTCATGATCTTTAGTCATCCACTCAGATCTATTAAGTCACTCAAAATCTGGTCTTAAGTAGCTATTCAAAATGAATCTCAGGAGCCTTAATTCGGTAAAATTTTGCTAAATGCTACTTACTATCTATTGGCTATTATGTGTATCAGGGTTCAAACTATACTCCAACTCATCAGTCTGTGTAATGTGTATAAAGAATTACTGATTTTAAGATTTTAATAAAAGAAATAATCTGGTAACAACATTCACCGAATCCTTTTTTTTTTTTTTTAATAGTGGGACACCAGGACAGATGAAGAAAATTCCCCTCATTTGGCCTGGACACAAAAAAAAAAAGAAACAAACAAACAAACATAAAGCAAAGAGAAATAGAGATGGGGAGTGTTGTGACTGTGTCACACCCATTTGAATGGGGATTAATAGCGACATATAAAAATTATAAAAAAAAGAAAAAGATATCATGGATCTATGAGAAACGAGCAATACTTTATTTATTTTATATGTTATTGATATGCTAAGACTAAAGAATTTCTAACTGAGTTATATGACAATAATATCAATTACCGAACAATTATTTGAAATAAAAATAAGTTATGCTTGAAAGAAGGTAGACAATATGATATATCTTAATATGGAAATATCCTTCTGGGTAGCAAGAATATCACCTCTACATTCCCCTACTTGTTGTAAATGTCAACTAAATAGGGAGAGGTAAGGGAACTGGGAATTCCCTCTTTTGCATTTTCATCCCACAAAGAATTACATTTTTGCTATGACTCGGCCATCCCTTTTACCAGGGGATTTATCGCTTTGGTATATAGATAGATGATATGGATATCACAGTCAAGAATATTAAAACTAGATAACATGCATATGACAATCAATAATATTAAAAGGATTATATAAATTCTAATAACCTTTCATCTTGCATTTAAGAGAACATCACAATGGAAAATTTCTTCACTGTACTTTTATAATGGGGTGACAGAGTCAAAGCACATACATTCATCAGAAACTACTGTACGTAAAGCATGCCTCTTAGATCCATGAGGATAATGTGCTGCAATAAGTTTCCCCAAAACCCTGCTTAAATCATCAACAGGGCAAAAGAGAAAGGATCTTCTACTGTGAGATCCTTGATCAGTAATAGCAATGAAAATAATATATCAGCCAATTAAGTACCTCAATATATGCAATACAATATTAAAGTTGCAGTTCATGGACTGGAAATCCAACTTTAAAATATGAACTGAAGAATGATAATTATAACCAATTAAGTTCTGATTTACTCTGATATATGTACTGAAGAATGACAAAACAAAGCAATTAAGATACGACTTATTTTGAAATATAAACTGAGGCATGACAAAACAGAGCAATTAAGTACTGATAATGTTCGAAATATGAACTGAAGAATAACAAATAGAACAATTAAACACTGACTTATAAAATATTAACTAAAGAATGACAAAACAAAGCATTTAAGAACTGACTTACTTTGAAATATGAACTGAAGAACGACAAAACGAAGTAATTAAGAAATAACTTACTTTGTAATAGGAACTGAAAAACGACAAAACAAAAAATAAAGTACAGTACTGACTTACTCTGCAATACGATCTGAAGAATGACAAAACAAAGCAATTACACACTGACTTACTTTGAAATACGAACTGAAGAATGACAAAATAATACGATGCGTTCTTATGCTCTTCATTCCAACACTTATTGTAACGTCCGAAAGAGACGATCCAATCAAGAAACTTGACAACTGACGACACACGTGCTCACCCCAGTTGTCCCAAACGACCAACACCATAGTGCTAAAATACAAAAATATGTATGAAGACTGCTTTTGTCCCAGAAAATATACACAATGATGAAGTTCCAAAGAGTAACTACAATAAATGATAAAATGGTGGAGAATAGATGAACAGTGGCATTTTAGCAGGAAGAAGAGATTATATATAAACAGGAAGTGGATAAAGGGAAAAAAGTAATCTTAGAAAGGAAGTAAGAGATATAAAGATATAAATATAGTGATTGAGAGAACATTAAAGTTGTTTTATTTTACACGGAATTTGTTTCTTTTTCTTTTGTGCTGTTTAATCCCCATTTGAATGGGGGGTGGACAGAGACATGTTGAAGCTGGGGAATAAAGGCTGAATGCCCACCCTAACCCCCTGTGGTGGGCTCAAACATGGGCTTGTCATTTCCCAAGTCAAGCACTCTAACCACTGCACTACCATGGCCCCAAATATTAGTAACAGTATAAATATTCTATTCGAATGCATTAATCACTGCACTACCGGGGTCCCCAATATTAGCACCACAGTATAAATTATAGGCAGCTAAGTCAGAATTCATTTCATAATGAATTACAAGAGTAGGAAGGACCTTGGCTTGGATAACGGAAGTTCCGAATATAAATACGGTACCCAGGAAATTGTCAAAGGTTAATAAAGATCTGTTACTGATCAGGGGGTCTGGGAAAGGTAGGATAATGAATTCTTAAAATGATTACCCTTAAGGACGTATGCCCCCAACGGCAATTGCCCCTAACCTGATCTAACTCTACCCTACCTAACCTAATCTGACCAGGAATTGTTCAAATTGGTCTTTTTCATTCATTATTTTTCTATTATAAGAGATATCGCACTTGAATAATATCAAGTGGAAGTTGTCTACTTTTGGATGAAGAGTTGGGGGCAATTGCCAGTAACCCGACTTTGGCCAGTCACCCAATCAGCCTTAGTTCAAAGTGAAAGAGGGGTCCATGGGTAATGCCCTTATATTTTTTAATGAAGAACTACAGAATACTTGGTATTTGTTTATTTTACACCCCTAAACTAGTGAAACGAAAACATACAGCATTATAAATATCTAAAACCACTTAAAAAACAATAACTTCAATTCTAAACTTGCTTCTGAACTATGGATGAACTAAACTAATATTGTGGTAATAAAAATTAGCCTGTTCTTGTTTTTCCTAATAAGGGTGCGAAAGTAAACATTTATGGGATTGTCGAATGGCATATCATAGATGCCTACAGCCTCACACGGCATTTCATACATGCCTATAGTTGCCAGATGCCTGTGAGCGCACTTGATACCCGCCGTCATCAGGACTGGCAACAGAGCCCGTGTTTAGTCAGAAGGCAGCACTTGCCGGGGGCAGTATAGTAGAGTACTTTTCTCTACAAATATTATTCTCACCTGAATTCATAATATATTAGTTTAGACTTGGTAGCGAGGTCAGTGATAACAGATAAGCATCTTCTTCTTTAAAGTTGCTTATTAAACACTTATTTAATTCCTCAGAGCTCCCATTCCTAGTAGTTCTTGTCACACTCTATTCCTGCCCCCAAGGAGGAGATTGCTGACTATGGACATGACTTCTACCCCTGGCAAAGCCTGACTTCTCTCTAAACACGGGCTCTGTTGCCAGTCCTGGTGGCGACAGGTATCGAGTGCACTCACTGCCATCTGGCAACTATTGGCATCTATGAAATGCCATGTGAGGCTATAGGCATCTATGATATGCCATATGACACCTTCTCTCTACGATACTATTTTCACCTGAATTCATAATATATTATTTTAGACTTGGTAGTGAGGTCGATGATAACAGATAAGCATCTTCTTCTTTAAAGTTGTTTATTAGAGTATACACTTATTTAATTCCTCAGAGCTCCCATTTCTAGTAGTTCTTGTCACACTCTATTCCCGCCCCACAAAGGGGGAGATTGCTGACTTCGGACGTGACTTCTGCCCCTGGTAAAGGCTGACTTCTCTCTAAACATGGGCTCTGTTGCCAGTCCTGGTGGCAGTGGGTATCGAGTGCACTCACTGCCATCTGGCAACTATAGGCTTCTAAGAAATGCCAAGTGAGGCTATAGGTATCTATGATATGCCATATGACATCCTCTCTCTACGATACTATTTTCACCTGAATTCATAATATATTATTTTAGACTTGGTAGTGAGGTCGGTGATAACAGATAAGCATCTTCTTCTTTAAAGTTGTTTATAATAGTACAGTGATCCCCCGCTGTATTGTGTTTCTTGGTTCGCATTTTCACTATCGCGTTTTTTTTTTTGGCAAATTATTATTGTAAAATACCTATGTAATTTTATCTATCACTTTCAAATAAATTTACATTGCATGCTGTATTTATGAAGTAAAGGGTGGATTGTTAACAGTACAGGGAGGGTTTATACAGTGTAAACGTAAAAATAAATTAAAATATCTATGTACATATAGGCTGATCCTACTTCGCGGTTTTCCTGTCTTGCGCCGGGTCCTAGAACCGAACTACCGCAATAATGGGGGGATTACTGTATACACTTATATAATTCCTCAGAGCTCCCATTCCTAGTAGTTCTTGTCACACTCTATTCCCGCCCCCAAGGGGGAGATTGCTGACTACGGACGTGACTTTTGCCCCCTGGCAAAGGCTGACTTCTCTCTAAACACAGGCTCTGTTGCCAGTCCTGGTGGCGGCGGGTATCGAGTGCACTCACTGCCATCTGGCAACTATAGGCATCTATGAAATGCCGTGTGAGGCTATAGGCATCTATGATATGCCTTACGACAGAATAAAGCAGTGAATATAAGAAAATCTAACTTGGGCATTTTGTTAAACATTAACTATTTTTGCTGTATTCTTCAAGGAATTACTGCATATCACTTGTGATAACCCCAATTTCGAGCTCAACATGCGACACTAGGAAGGGCATCAAGCCTTCATCCCCTAGCTCCAATATATCTGTGCCCATCCCCGTTCAAATGGGCAATAATAGTGATACATTAAGACTGCAAAGAGTCAAGGTATTTTGCTTTGACTCAGCCATCCCCTTATAAGGGAGAATATGGCCCTTGTATACGGATAGATATGATTAAAGAAATAAACAATATTTCCAGATATTTTTGAGTACTGTTCCTTATAAATCATATAAGTATGACCAAAACATTTTATTTATATTATTCAACTTTGGGTTAAGATTCGTTTTATGAACTCCTGCAGTACAAACACCCAAATTCACCCTATTAAGGTACGCAAGTCTTCAAATTTGAGTTAGTTTAGGTTAGCTGGGTTAGGTTAGATTAGTTTGTCCAGATACTGAAGGGGTGCACAAAACGAATCTCTACCATAGTTTATTTCCAGTCAAAAATTATTTTAGCAATTTTTTCTCTTTTATAGACACGAACATAATAAATTATGAATAAATTAATAACTATCAACTAATATCTAATTAATAAGTAATTTACCTGAGGAAAGGGAATCAAGAGGCTTTAGAGCAGTCACCCATCGTATGTCAACATCAAAAAGTTCAACAGTAGTTCTCGAAACACCGAATTTCTCCAAATGATTCTCTAATGTCATTGAAACGAAATTTAATTATAATAATTAATTAAGCATAGCTTTAGTATAAATGCTAATTATGTTTCTGCCGTATTATGGAATATTTAGTATTAGAAATAGATTCTCGATAGCATTTTAATCTTTAATCACGTATAAAATTCAGTCTCGAGTTCATTAGAATTTATCAAAATTTATTTTTGTTTTTTCAAAAAATTTATACATGCTATATTTGGCTATTTTAATATTATTATTATAATTTGTTTTTATTATTATCATTATTATTACTGCTATTACTGCCATTATTATTATTATTACCAATATTATTATCATATTAAATTAAACTCAATTACGTCGAGATTACAATGATAATTAATACATAAGTTTAAATGATACATGATTATCAAGAAATGCATGCAGATTATAAGCAATCTTTTCTCAAAAATAACCGTTCCTAGCTTAAGGAGAGAGAGAGAGAGAGAGAGAGAGAGAGAGAGAGAGAGAAAATTCCATATTAAGAATTAGTTCTGTTCATAATAATTTCCATGCTTGTCTTCTAAATATTAACATGTTATACCTATTTCTAATCTTGTAAATTTTTACATTCACAAATTCAGTTTATTATATTAGGGCAGGTATGGTTTGACTAGGTTGGTTCATCCCCAGTTAAGAAACGTGCTGAAAACTGGATTCACTGATTTATCCAATGTTTTGCATTTTCATTTTTCTTACCACAAGATGTAACAAAACCCAATTCTATAGAAACTAATGATGAAGTAATCATTATCAAAGTTTCACCACCATCTTGAGATCACATGACGTGATCTTTATCAACCAATTACTTCACCATCCTTAGAGATCACATGACATGATCAATGTTGGTCAATCACTTCACCATCCTTAGGGATCACATGACGTGATCTCTATCAACCAATTACTTCACCATCCTTAGAGATCACATGACATGATCAATGTTGGTCAATCAGTTCATCATCCTTAGAGATCACATGACATGATCAATGTTGGTCAATCACTTCACCATCCTTAGAAATCACATGATGTGATCACCATCGACCAATCACCTCACCATCCTTAGATAACATGATGTGATCACTATCAGCCAATCACTTCACCATCCTTAATCACATGTGATCAGTATTGACCATTCGCTTCACCATCCATTGAGATCACATGATGTGATCACTATAAACCAATCACATATACCGCTTCATGTGTTATAAGGGAATGATACTCAGTGCTTTAAAACTGGTAGAATAAGGTTTGGCTCTCAGCAATGTAGCTAATTAAGAAGGGTCTGGCAGTAAATTGTTACAATTACTTTAAAATCTATATTTCAAAAAGCTATTAAATTATGAACATTAGAAATCTTAAAATTATAAGGTAGAAAAAAAAGAATGTTAAAAATTCACATATTGATCAACATTCTTTATTACGTGCAAGGGTGATGACGCAAAAGTTTTGCGTACTGATTTAATTCACATACAGTTGAGAATGAATATTTACTTCAAAATAGTAACAATACAGTATACCACATCTCTTTCTCTGATCAGATACAGTACTGTATATTTAAGATTATTAACGTCATTTAGGCAATTTTTTTTTTTTTTTTTTTTTTTGTACACAGTACCACGTACAAGAAGAACTTTCAGGATGGCCTTAGGGCCTCATCGCTCCTTGACAATATTTTCACCTCTTTAAGTTGCTCTATGCAAGAAATAAATATTGGAGAAGGAGGTATTATAAGCATCCTTCTCGTTTATCTCTTATAGTCTCCTCTCCCAATACTGAGATCTGGACGGATATGATTATAAATATTAATACAGTATATCAGAATAATAATCTTCAATATATATAAAAATAAATAATCCCAAAATTTGATTGGATAAACCCTGAAAATCTCTGGTTACATATCAGTCACTTATATGGGGCATGTCACCAAATCTCCAACGAAAGAAATGAACTATTTAGAAGTTTTTAAATCTTTTAGATGTCAAAAGATTGACTCTCTACAAAGCTGCATTGTCTTTAAATATTAAATAAAATCATAATAACCTATGTATAATAATAAATATCATCCCCTCAACAAATAAAAAAGACGTCAATTTTCCACTCCAAAATTAACTACTGCCAGTCAGCAAATATTAAAAGTATTAAAAGTCTTTTTATTTGTTACATCAAGTACTCTATATCTGAACATAGAGAATAATATATTGTTATTAAATTAGCTTTTACTTTGATAGTGTTTAGAAAAAAATTATCTTTGGCATTATTGACTAGAATGTTGAGAGGAAAAGACTTAAAGGATTCCCACTTCAATAATTCCCAGTTCTATGTGAACCAGTCTAATCACACTTCCTCACTAGGCACCGACTTACCATAGTATAGTGTGAGGATTACAAATGAACACTGAGAGCAAATACTAAAATATGAAGGGTTTGGCAAGTAGTGGTTAATAATAGAAAGAAAAAATCCGGTAAAAACTCAGGAAATTTTCAATGGACAGTTTTCAAAGCAAGTGTCAAAGTTTTGAAAAGAAATTAGAGGGGGTGATAGATCCAAGAATGATATGAGGTGAAAAGAATGAAAAGAATCAATCTCTGCTCTGGAACTCCCTCCCAAAAAAGGAGAGAATTAAGTGAGTTAAAGACTGATAAAATTTTGAGAATCCAGAGAACTAGCCTGTCTTTTTAAAAATTAAATAGCTCACCAAAGCTCACTTGAACAAGTTTGGTAGAGCTCTACTGAATATCTCACTGATTCACAATAACAGCGTGACAAAGAGGACAATGAGCTCTCATAGTCATGTCCTGTTCCAAAGCAGAATGTTTGCAAGAGGAACAAGTCCAAACAGCAGACATGTCCATTATGGGACGTCCCGTCACGATGCAAGTTGGGAAACGGGTGTTGCAACTGGGACAGGTGCTTACCCTGAAATAGACAGCAATAATGTCATTATAGTGCTTTAGTAAAATAATACTGTACATTAGTAGTATATTATAAATTCAAAGTATGTGGACCATTTAATGTGTCACAATTACTCCCCATGCATGGATGGGGGCACAGACAGGTCGGAGCTGGGAGATTAAATATTAGCTATATGAAATACATTTATTATGAATAAGTATTTTCATACGCAAACCAAATAAAAGAAAAAGAGAGTGCTAAATCTATAGCTATATTACATTGTATTCAAATTGCAGTCTAACTATTAATAATTCAGCTTATGTACACACAGTACAGTATGTATCTTTGATGTAGTAAAATAATCCCTAGACTTTCGACAACTACTGTTTCCATCAGTAGTAACCCCAGTTAACGGAGGCAGTAGTCTCAAAAATTCTAAGGATTATTTTACTGTACCGAAAACACTTATTGTACATACTTATATCTATTGGTGTTTTATTGGACAACCTTAAAGTGTAGTCCTCGTTATTGTGATTGCTTATATCTAATATATGTACAAGAGACATATTCCCCCTAATAAGGGGGATGGCTGAGTAACAGCAAAATACAGTACTTTGACGCTTTGCAGGAAGAAAATACAGTTTATATTAAATGAAGCATAACTCCTAGCTATTAACATCTGCATATAATATTAAAGTCCACAGCAAGTTGTTTCATTCAACAACTTGTAGAACAACTTCTACAAGTTGTTGAATGAAACCTATAAACTTGAGAGACCCTCTTTTAACCTTATTTTATAAAAGGATTTGATATTGCATAATTATTTTGATTCCAGTATATTCTGTTTACAGTACATTTGTATGTGATTCCTTTTCTTTCTGGAATCGGAACAATTATGCAAAACTTATAGATTAAACTTATGGAGAAGTCGCGTAACTGACTAAATACATTTAACAACATTTTGGCACCGTTGTAGTGGCTGGGTTGTAAAATACTGGCCCCAGGTTTGATCCTGGACAGGGGTCAAATTAGCTTTTACTGTCTCATGTTGTTATTGATTAATTTAGGCAATTAACCAGGGAGGGGTCGGTGATTTCCTATAAGTCTACTTGATTATTCAGCCATTGCCTGCATATCACTGGAGGCATGTGATTAGAGAGAGGGCTTGGGGCTCCAGCTATATGATAGGTCTATAGTCGAGCTTTAGTTCTATCACTGCCTTTGTCTTCCATTAGAGACCTTTATCCAATAACAATTATTACAGATTTAGACACGCAGGCACTGCTGAGTACCATTCCTAACTTACCAATCTGGAATCATTGTCTCACAATTGGTGCATTCAGCTCTGTTGCTCCTGGAATCTTTGGGGCTATATTTCATGAAAATATTCATAGCCAGGTCTTCATAGTTTTCCTTTTTAGATGCAGTTATCTGTTAATTAACAAAAAAACAAACTATAATTTAAATTTTTCTTGTAGCATCAGCAGCTTATATATTCAGCACTTTGAAACATTTGGTGTGGATTATTTTTTCAAATATAATAAACCAGATGAAGCCTGCGAAAGGAATATGGCCATGACTGCAACAAAAGAAGAAGAAGAACGAGAATTGTGGGTATGAAGAAAAGTAAAGCACATGCCCATGTAAGAAGTTATGAATACACAGTTAGCCTTCGATTTTCTGGCCATGCCTGCGACACAAAGTTGTCTATAATTTGTGTCTTACCAGCCATTCTTTAAAACCCTCACAAAGAAAAGATAATTTTTATAACTATTTTAACCTTTGGACAATGAACATATTAAAGTCCTTTTAATTGAAAAAATATTATTACACAATTTTGTGATACGTACATATTATTATTATTATTATCATCATCATTATTACTATTATCATATGCCAAACAACAAACCCAGCAAGAAAAAGTAAAAAATTATGCACCAACTGGCTGTAGTAGGGGAAGCCACTTAGTGAGGTACAAGAAAGAGGTGACAGTACAAACTAATATTATATAAAATGGCACAAGTCAGCACTGCAATACTGGCAAAATTTTGATATAATTTCAAAAAATTCAGCATCAAAGTTTGCTTTATAAAACTTCATTTCGACTAAAAATTTAATTACATAGTTTTGATAATTACAAATACGAAAAATATGCCATTAATATGGTTACCTCTGTGAGAGACTCAAGTTTAATAAAGGCTCTGGAACAGGTCGCAAAGGCTCTGTTGGCACAGGATGCCAGTGCCAAGAGGGCATAAATATCTTCTGGGTCAAGGATGCCCTCGTATTCCCTCATGTGCAGACAGGTTTTCATGGCTGCATCAACATAACCTGTAGAGTTGGCAAGATGATTTTTTTAAAATATATTCTAATGTAAATCATTAAGTTTATAAAGAGGTGTTGGAGGAAGATATTAATGAGTACTTAATTTGATGCCATGTGGTGCTGGTTAAGAATAATTATTTTTCCTTTACTTACAAGGGGAATTGCCGTCTTTGTATATGTATGGATGCATGCAAGTCTGTTAATAATACTGGGTATGTAATTAGATCTCAGCACTGCACATATTCAAATTCTCACAAAACATACCTTCATATAACTGTCTTTGTGCTAATAAGAAGAAGTGGTAGGCCTCAACACCTTTCCAAGGATTATCTAATAGACTGTGCTGGGTATTCATGCCCTTTTCCATAGCAATTCCTCCAGTTCCATCATCATCAAAGAGACCCATTAGGGCAGCACTTCGACTACCCTCCGCTGTGAATAAAAAAAACAATTCGCTTATCATATGAGAATCCAGTCGACATAATATTTTTCAAGAAAACATAACCACTTTGCCGGCAAAGACGAAATACCTTGTTTATGCCTAGCTGACATTTTTCAGCAAATACGAAATATCTAGTTAAAATTTACCTTATAAAATTAAGGTATGAACAAGTGTGCTTGTCCATTCCATCCATTATATCTATCACAAAAACTTAACCTCTTCCACAGCACAGACAAAACATCTCGTTTTTACCTGACTGACATATTTCGGCAAGTAAGAAATATCTCTAAAGCTACCATACAAAATTATGCTTGGAACATCTATTCTCGTCTATTCCCACTCTCTCTGAGCCTTCCTAAGCCAGAGACAAATATTCTCGTGTTAACTGTGCACCCATCAATCACACTTACAGCATCTCAGCCTTTCCATTAACAAAGATCTCTATTTTTTCTTGCTTGATTCGTCTGGACTTGCAAAGTTTTTTGGAAAAACAATTTGCAAGTGAAGAAGTCAATTATATTCTTATAAAGGGGACGATATTTAACACATATGTCTCTGTTTATATGAATAAATTAATTAACTATTCAATTAAATGTCAAAATAGATAATGATCACATGGTTTATAACATTAAAAGGTTAAATGCAATATCCAAACAGCCCTTCAATCTGACTTTCATTATAAGGTATAATTACATACTGAATTTGCTATGGAACAGTATCTACACAACTGATAGGAGGCAATTGCCTTTTGCTGCCTATCAAGTTGTGAAAATACCCAAAATGCTTTTCTCACTGGCCTTCACTGAAGAATGTACCTATTTTGTCAGAAAATTTTGCGAATCTCAGGGAATCCATTGATACTGCATAGAATTAGAGTCACATCAAATATAGAACTTAACAATGGTATCTTGAGAACTGATAATTGTAATAGTACAATTAAATTTAGCTTGGGAACATCATAACAAAGTGGTCTGAGCATTTGACTCGGAAAATGACGGTCTATGGTCGAGCCCATTATGGGGTCTTAGGAAGAGCATTCAGCCTTATTCCCCTGCCTCCAACCTGTCTGTGTCCATCCCCCAGGTGGGGATTAGTAACAACACATAAAACGGTAAACAACAACACTTAAAGTAAACTGTTTGCACATGTTAAAAAATCTAAATAAGATGAATGATATTACCATCTTTCATAGCTTCTTTCATCTTGGCATTATGTTCCTGTACCAACTGAGCAGCAAGCAAATAAATCTTCTTGATTCTCAGTGGCCGAGCTTTTTTCTTTCCCTCTTCCTCAGCAATCTATAATTATAGACAAAAAACAAAATTGGGGACATGACAGAACATCAGAGAATATGAGGCAATTTGACAATAAACTCTCAGTGTATTATTATATACTCACTTATAGCATAGCTCCCCCTAAGGGGGGGGACAAAATGCCTCCTCCATGTTCCCCTGCATGTTGTAAAAGCCGACTAAATGGGGCATAGGAGGAGGACTGAGAATCCCCTCCTCTGTATTTTCCTCTCACAAAGAGAGAAGTTCTCTGCTGTGACTTGGCAACCCCCCTATTAAAGTGAATATGGATTTTGTCTGAGAAATTTAAAGCTCAGTACATGTAACAAGCTAAAATATATCTATCACTACTATACATGCAAATTGAGTCATTACCTGGTACAGTAACTTAGCTGCATCTAGTAATTTATCTGCCTTCCTGTACAATTCGATGGCCTGAAGGCGGTCACCTTTATCGAGTAGATGGGACGCATAGCGGGCTAAGAGAGCGCTTATCTCAGTCACATTGTGCTGCTTGGCTAATTCAACTGCTTCATGCCACTGATTCAGAGATACGCAGTTATCTATAGCAGATTTTACCTTGTTACACTGAAAAAAGGAAAAGGTTTTGCATTTTTTTGCCATTTTCATGTGTCACTATTAATCCCAATTCGAAATGGGGTGGAAACAGATAGGTTGGAGCTGTGGCAGTAAGGCTGGATGCCTTACTTAATGCTCTGCATGGGCTCAAACAGGGGTTTGTTATTCCCTGAATTGAGTGCCATTTTTATGTGCCACTATTAGTCATCACTGGAATGGAGGTGCATACAGACAACAAACTTTAAACAAACTTTATTTCCATTTCAGTACAATGGGTATTCATCAGCCAGGGCAAGCCCCAACCCCCCACTGTGGTGTCCAACCACACCAGTTCCTGCCAGTAAACAGCTTAAACTCTCGGTCTTGGACGGGAACCGATCTTTCGACCTCGTGAATGCGAAGCCAGCGCGTTACCACTGTACTAGCCAGCAGGCTAGTATTAAGGCTGAATATCCTTCATAACACCCCGCACTGGGTTAGAACACGGGTATGTCAGTTCCCAAGTTGAGTGCTCTAACCACTGTGCTACCACAGCCTCCATAAGACATGTATTGAACATGGGTGTGGAAGTCTCTCTTACTCAACACAATGGATAAAAGTAAATATATACAATAAAAAATAAATATTTTCGAGTATCTTTTTCAAGTATTCTAACCTCAACTGTCAGGATTCAAACCTAGAATCTGTAGAACAGGAGTCTATAGCTTAATGCATTGAGCAACAGAGACCCCTGTGGCTTAGCACACTAAACTTTGGACTCCTGTTCTACACGTCCATGGTTCGAATCCCTACTACAGGAAGTAGTGTTTTTTAATAAATATTTGGAGATATTTAAAAGCACAATTGGGTTGCATTATTCTATCAAATATTGTTAGTTTGAAGGAGGAATTCAGGATATGACAATAAAAGTATGTCACAATGACAGAAGTTGATATCCTACATACGAATATTGACACATAACAACAGTACCTTCATATAAGCAGCTACAGCCTGCTGACACATTCCAACACTAGTAAACTTATCAGCGATGATGGCGAGGAGTGGAGAGTTATCTGGTAACGATTTCACCAAAGACTCTAAAGCCAAAAAGTCTTCTAGCTGATAATAACACACAGCCAGCATTTCATGGTTATGAGCAGGTTCAAAATGTTTCACAGCTTCGTCCCTGTTCATAAATGAATATATGGATATAAATGAAACTGCACATCCCGTTCATCCATACCCTAACAGGCATAACATGTGGGTCAAATACCCTTTCCTTTTCCTATTGTGTATCGTTCTCTTATATCTACCTTTTCCTTAAACTTCAAATTTTTCTTTGTCTTAAGTTTTTATTACTCCCTGGGCCTGTTGAGGGCAATTTTAATGTCTATCCCAGTGACACACTCATAAAAACAAAATAAATGCCATAAAATCCTCTCCACAATTCCTTCAATGTCCATTCTTATCAAGTGTTTACGAAGTACAGTACTCAAACTTACACGCTTACAAGAAGCAAATCAATTTATGCATTAATTATTTTCCTAAATATCTAAGCTATCAATGAGTAGTTATTAATCAACTTACCACTTATGATTGTCCGCGTAGTAATGTCCAATATTATTCAGAGCTTCTTCCATTTTGACATCGTCACCAGAGGATCCCAATTTCAAAAGATGCACCACTTTGAACCAGTCTCCCAGTTTTCGTCGAAGCGAAATGGCTAGATCTCTGATAGAGGAAGAGATAATTCAATATAAACATAAACAGGAAATAAATAAAATATAAGGGTATCATTTTATGTCATATTTACTCTCTATTTGAATGAGTGTGGACACTGATATGTTGTGGACACAGACATGTTAGAGCTGAGGAATTAAGGCACAATACCCTTCCTAATGCTAGTCACTTCTATACAAATGCTTTAAGTACTTAAAAATAACTAGGTTTAGATGGAAGAATTCAATACTTCTAATTCTTATAAATAATAGTGAATAACACGTGAAAGTTTGAGAAAGAAATCTGACATTTGGCTAAACTTTGGCAGTCTACTATAAACTATTGAGAAGGAACTTTAAATAAAGCTGTCTGTCCAACTGATAATGAAAACAGAGTTAAGCTAATCTCACAGTAATTTAAATTTAGTTCCAATTAAACTACTTTCAATAAATTGATCAAAAAATGAAGAAATCGATATATCCAAAGATTTACACTATTAATTTGAATGGGTGTAGACATGGACAGGTTGAAGCTGGGGAATGAAAGCTGGATGGCCTTCCTAAGTGGACTCAAACACGGGCATGTTACTTCCTGATTAGAGCACTCTTACTACTGCGCTGCCATGGTTCCCTTGCTAAAGGCACGTAATGTCAACAATTTAATTTAAATGCTAAGTAAGTAGTGTTTCTTACTTTAGATCAACGTCTTCACAATAAGAAGTGTTTCTATCCTATGAGCAAGCTATATGCATTAAGTAGTGTTTTGTATATATGACCGACCTCTCTACAATAAGTAGTGTTTCTTACATATGATCAAAGTCTTGCAATAAGTAGCACTTATTTCCTACTATAAAACTCTTTACAATAAGTAGCTATTCTTACCTATGGTAAGTCTCTACAATAAATAGCATTTCTTGGCTATAATCAAGCTCTCTACATAAAGCAGTGTTTCTCACCTACGATCAACCTCTAGGTAAAGACGCTCCGCTTCATCAAAGTCCTTGAAATAAGCTGCGACCTCGGCCTTTTGCAAGGTTTCGTTCTGGATACTGGCTATTCGTTTCACAAGCTGAATTCCAGGATAATCTTTGCATCTCACAAAGGCAGCTTCAGCATTTTTGAAATCCTGTTTTTCTAAAGCTGCTTCAGCCAACAAGCGCCTGCAAAATACAAATTCTTAAAACGTGAAATTGAACAACAACGTAAAACAAATGAAACAGAATTATTGATGGCAGATCCTTCCCCACTTACTTTGTGGATGACCCATGCAGGATGGTGGTGGGAGAATAGTGGTGGCCCTTTATCCCCATGGAGCTAAGAGAAGCAATCAAGGAATGTTTGGCTTATGGTGAATGTGTGTATTTGACTTGGCTACCCCCTTGCAAGGGGATCGTGTCTACTGTTAATGTATATATGCTAGATCTCTCATAGATGTAGCGAATATCTCCTCTGTGTTTCCCTGTGTGTTGTAAAAATCAAATGAATGGGGCAAAGCGATGGGACTGGGAATTATCTCCTTTGTATTTTGTACAATAAAGAGTCAAGTTTTATGCTTTGATTCAACAATCCCCTTTAAAAGGGGTATTATGTCTTTTGCATATATACAGATTATTATTATCATTATTATTATTATTATTAATATTATTATTATTATCATTATCATTATATACAGTATAGTAATAATGATGAAGGGTAGCAAAAAATTCTGGTAACTGTTAATAAACATCAATCAAATAAAGAATGATTTCAAAAAGGAAATCCATATTAAAGAAAATATATAATGCAAGGTATCATATAGACAATACTTCTTAGTAATGGTTTCTTACAGACCCTAAATCTTAACCAGGAGGAGAAGGAGTGGTAAACTGGCACTCATTCTCTTCCTCAATATTGGTACTTATTCTCTTTATCAATACTGGCCCTCACTCTCTTCCTCAAAACTAACTCTTACAACATTATTTGTTTGCTGTTTTGTGTCAGTATTAATCCCCATTCAAATGGTAGTGGACACAGATAAGTTAGAGCTGGGGAATTAAAGTTGTGTGCCCTTCCTCACGGGCTACAGTGGGATCAAATACTAGGTTGTCACTTCCTGAGCCTAGTGCTCTAACCACTGGCACTTATTATCTTCCTTAATGCTGGGACTAATTCTCTTCCTGGGTACTTTTTCTTCTTCGTCTACATCTTTTCCCACTTTTATGTGTGGTCGATGCTTCTGGCCAGTTTTCTCCATTTGTTTCTGTCCCATGCCTCATCAACCAACAAACCTTTAGACCTCAGGTCGTCATTGATGCAATCCATCCACCTACGCTTTGGTCTCCCTCTCCTTCTCCTACCCTGTATATCCATTTCCATCACCCTCCTCCCAACATACTGTTCATCCCTCCTAACGACATGACCATACCATCTTAGTCTACTTTGTTGTATCTTATCTGATATTTCTCTAACTTTTGAGGAACACTGATCCTTCGTTTATCGCGGGGGTTAGGTTCCGGGACCGACCGCGATAGGTGAATTTCCGCGAAGTAGGATCACCCTATATGTACATAGGCATTTTACATTTATTTTTACGTTTACTGTATAAACCCTCCCTGTACTGTTAACAAACCACCCTTTACTTCATAAATAACAGCATGCAAGCATAAATTTATATGAAAGTGATAGATAAATTTACCGTGAATGAGGTGGTAATGACATGACATACTCATGTACATAGGTATTTTACAATTATTTTTACGTTTACTGTATAAACCCTCCCTGAACTGTTAAAAAACCACCCTTTACTTTATAAATAACAGCATGCAACGTAAGTTTATATGAACGTGATAGGTAAACTTACCGTGAATGAGGTGGTAATGACATTTGTAGACTCCAGAGGACACTATTCCGCAGCCAATAACAGCTTTACGGCTGCTTTTTGCGAGCGAAGAACATGGTAATGGGGAGTTGCTGTCACTGTTTCTTCTTTTGTTGCAAGATGGTATGGTAAGGAATCATGGCATCGTCGAGAAGATTGCAGAAGGTCACCGAACAAACCATATTATCGTCATGTACCTGCGAGAGTTGTTGGACTGCTTTCACATGTTCATACATGGCTGCCAAACGTTCAAGTGTAAGGCCAGGTTCTTCAATTTCTTCGTGCGTTTCCTCAGGTTCTTCTTCTTCCTCTTCTTCACTCGCTGATTTTGTCATTTCTTACAAGTCTTCATCAGTCAAAGGCTGCGAGTGGCAGTCAATCAGTTCATTCACATCTTCGTGAGTCATATCTTTAAAGCCTTTTCCTCCTAGCAATGCAGTCAACTTCACAGTTTTCGCAACTGCCGATTTATGGACTTCGTCAGGAGCAAATCCCTTGTAGTCGTAGATGACTTCGGGCCACAACTGCTTCCAGCTGGCATGGATTGTGGCCGGCTTCATGTCTTTGATTGCATTCTGAATATTTTGAAGGCATGTGGCAATTGCGTAATTACGCCAGTACATCTTCACTGAGAATTATTTGTCTGAATCCATGGATTGAACCAGGTTTGCCAGGGCATTTCGTGTGTAGAGGGCCTTGAACGCACGAATAATACCTTGATCCATGGGCTGAATCAGTGACGTCGTATTCGGTGGCAGGATCTCTACTTGAACACCGTCATATTGGAGATTAGTTGCGTGGCCACCAGCATTATCCATCAAAAAAAGGACTTTAAATTCAAGGCCTTTTACCGCTAGATAAATTTTGGCCTGAGGGATAAAGCATTGGTGAAACCAGTCCGATGTGAGGCTTTTCGTGATCCAGGCCTTAGGGTTATGCATTCAATACATTGGCAGCAGATTCTTGTTTTTATTTTTCAAAGCCCTACGGTTCTTTGACTTGTAGATAAATCCAGGCTTTAACATGAAGCCTGCAGCATTTTCGCACATGATGAGGGTAATGCAATCTTTGTGCGCTTTAAATCCCGGGGCTTTAGCTTCTTCCTTGAAGAGAAAAGTGCGAGACAGCATTCTCTTCCAATATACCTTAGTCTCATCCATGTTGAAGACTTGCTCAGGAGCATATTCCCCTTCGGCGATAATTTTCTTGAAGTCATTGTTCACGTAATCTTCTGCTGCAGCTGTATCTGCAGAGGCAGCTTCGCCATAAACCAAAATGCTCTTTAGGCCATAGCATTTTTGAAATTTGGCGAACCATCCCTTGCTTGCCACGAATGCTTGTATCCTCGGTGGAGAATTGCTGGAGGGTCCTGGTTGTGGGTCGTCGATATCTTCTTCTCTCTCCTCCTCCTCTCCACGGTCGTCGTCGGGCTCGTTTGCAGCAAATGCCTCGTACAGCTTCTTCGCCTTTGTTTGTATGATATTGCTGTCTATGCGGATGTTCTTTCTGCAATCAGCAATCCACAGGGCCAAAGCAGATTCCATCCGCACTATTATCTTATTGCGGGATGTTACGACCCTCTTCGCTGATTTATTAAAAGAAATAGTCGCTGTTTTCCTGATATTTATCTTGCCCTTTTTGATGTAGCGAACAGAAGATTCATTGAGGTCAAAATGGCGGCCGACATCCGCAAACCTTTTTCCTTCTTTCAGCATATCTAACAGTTTCACCTTATCTGTAATGGTTAACATCTTCCTTTGCCGCTTAGGCTCACTACCAGAAGCCTTAGAAGATGAAGGATGCTTGGGAGGCATTGTAGAGGTTGAAATACGTGAGTAAAAAAATCACAAGCACAATGTATTAATAAACACAACGCGAGTCAATGGAAGATGGTGGGAGAACCAAGCTTCAATCAAAAAGCCAATCAGACCCCATGATACAGAACATGCAGAAAAAAATTATATGATTCGTCATCTCCCACCCTTTCATCCAATAGCATTCCATGAACTATCTCACTTTGGTGCGAGCCTTTGCGTTTTCCAAGACGCCAATACCAGTATTTCACATGGTGCAATACTGAGTTATATGTTTAAATTTATGTTTTTTACTGTTTTTTTTATTCTTGACTAGGAAATACCTGTTTTATCAATATAATAATGAAAGTTTCAATATGTACTAGCTCACGTAGGTGCGACCCTTTTCGTTTTCCGAAACGCTGATACCAGTATCGTATTTTACATGGTGCAATACTGTTAGTATTTATGTTTTTTACTATTATTTACTGTTTTAGTATTCTTAGGCTAAAAAATACGTTCTTTTATCAATAAAATCATGAAACTACTGGAAATTTTAATATATGCTAGCTCACATAGGTGCGACCCTTTGCGTTTTCCGAAACGCTGATACCGGTATCGTACTTTCTATGGTGCAGAGTTACATGTTCAAATTTATGTTTTTTTACTATTTCTTACTGTCTTAATTATTTGTAGGCTGGGAAATACATTTTTTTTATCAATAAAATAATGAATTTTTTTTTTTTCAATAAAATAATGAAAATACTGAAAATTTTTATTTCTTAAAATTTTAATATTTTTGCATATACCTAGAAAAAAAAAACTTGCCAAAAAAACCCGCAATACAGTGAATCCGCAATAGGTGAACCGCGATATAGCGAGGGATTACTGTACCTCTAATTACCTCCTTTCTGATCTTATCGCTTCTTGTCACCCCACAGATCCATCTCAACATCATCATCTCTGCCACATCCAGTTTTTTCTCTTGTGTCTTCTTTATTGTCCATGTCTCTGCTCCATACATCATCGAAGGTCTCACAACTGCCTTATGCACTTTACCCCTCAACTTAATTCCTATTCTCCTGTCGCACAGCACCCCAGACACTTTCTTCCAGCTCTTCCATCCCGCTAGTATTCTGTGGGTTATATCTGACTAGGTCACCATCCTCTGCTACTGTTGATCCCAAATACTTGAACTTTTCAACTCTTTTCAACACCTTCCCCTGCAAATTGACCTCCCCATCCTCATCATCTCTCAACCTCAAGTACTCTGTCTTCTTCCTGCTGATTCTCAGTCCTCTCTCCTCCATCACTCTTCTCCACTCCTCAAGCTTCTCCTCCACTACCTCTGGTCTGTTGCTACACAGTACAATGTCATCTGCAAAGAGCATACACCATGGAGACTGATCTCTAATATTCTGGGTTACTACATCCAAGATCAGATCAAATGGATATGGACTCAAAGCAGACCAACATTTACTGAGAGACTTTTTGTCAAGCCCACACTGCTCTTAACATTTGCCTCTGCCCTCTCATACATATCTTGGATGATTCTTACATATTTCTCGGGGACTCCCTTTTCTCTAATACACCTCCACACCTCTTGACGTGGTACTCTATCATATGCCTTTTCCGGGTCAATAAAGACCATATGCAGTCCTTTCTGTTTCTCCCTATGCTTTTCCATCATTTGTCTCAAGGCAAATATGGCATCCACTGTCCCTCTTCCTGGCATGAAGCCAAACTGTTCATCCCCAATTGTCGTTACCTCTCTGAGTCTCCTCTCTATGATCTTCTCCCATATCTTCATAGTATGACTTAACAACTTTATACCTCTATAGTTTCAACACTCCTGAATGTCTTCCTTCCCTTCATAGATTGGGATGATTAAGCTTCCTCTCCACTCCTCTGGCATCTTTTCCTGACTAAAGATCTTTTGCATTATGTCCCACAAGATATCTATGCCTTTCTCTCCAAGACTCTTCCATACCTCCACTGGCATCTTATCAGGTCCTGCTGCCTTTCCATTTTTCATTTTCTTTACTGCCCGCTCTACCTCTCTTCTAGCCACTGTTGTTGTAACTGCTTCATTTGGGAGTCCATCTTCAAGTACTGCTCTTGAGTTCTCTTCATTTAGTAATCCTTCAAAATAAGTTTCCCATCTGCTTTTTATTTCATCCTCTTCTGCTAGAACTACTCCATGGTTATCCTTTATTTGTCTTACTTGGGTCAAGTCCTTGGTTGCAGCATCTCGGGCCATGGCAATTCACCATATTTTCTTCTCTCCTTCTGGTGTTTCCAGCTCTTCATAGACTTCATTTAATTTCTCTGCCTTTGCTTTTGCTACTGCTCTCCTTGCCTCCGTCTTTGCCTTCTTGTACTCATCTTTATCCTGCTCCAGGCCTGATAAATCTGCCTTTTTCTTAGTTTCTTTCTTGTTCTTACCCATTCTTGCACTTCCTCATTCCACTACCATGACTCTTTATCACTTGGGGATTTCCTTCCTGATGGCTTTCCAAGTACCTCCTCACCAACCCTCAAAATCACCTTACTATTCTCTGTCCACCATTCTTGTACATCTTCATGCAACCTTATCGCTTCAAACACTCTTCCCTTAAACATAGCTCTCAGCTCTGCATCTTTCAATCTCCACCACTTTATCTTTGGGTTCATCCTCGGCTTCTTACTTTTCCTACATATCCTGAGCCTGCAATCAGTTACTACTATCTTATGTTGCACTGCTACACTCTCCCCATTTATTACTTTACAGTTGCTAATCTCCTTCAACAATAAATCTATCTGGCTCTCCCTTCCACCACTACTGTATGTAATCAATCTGTTTTCCTTTTTCTCAAAGAATGTGTTGACCAATGCCAGATCAAATGCCACTGCAAAATCAATCACTCTCTCTTCCCTCTCATTTCTCTCACCCACCCCCCAGCCCCCATGAACTCTACCTATCCCAGCCCTCCCAATTCCCAAGTGGCCATTTAAATCTCCTCCCAAAATTACCCTCTCCTTTATAAGAATTGTTCTAAGCTCCTGGTCCATCTCCTCCCAAACTGCATCCTTCACCTCCGCTGTACAACCAGTTTGTGGGGCATAGGCACATACCACACTGACTACCGTTTCTCCCAGTCCCAGCTTTAAACTCATAATTCTGTTACTCTTTCCATTCACACCAAGTAAGCTTTCCTTCAGGTCTTTGGATGGTATTATTCCTACACTATTCTTCCCTTCCTCATTTGCTCCAGTATAGAACAATTTGCAACCCTCACCCAGTTCCCTCGCCTTATTTCCTTTCCACCTGGTCTCCTGCACACACAGCACTCCAATTCTCCTCCTTTCCATCAGGTCCACCAATTCTCGCCCCTTCCCAGTCATCGCCCCCACATTAAGAGTGCCCACCCACAGCACCACCTCTGACCCTCTCCTATGAGCTTGCCTCTTTAACCCAGCCTGCCCATGACTGGGTAGCCCTTGCTGTCTTTCCGGAGGGGTCATGCGAAGCCCCAACGCGTCGCCTAAGAGAATTCCCTAGTATGGTGATTATTCTCAATATCTGTACTGACCATATTTTGGTTTTGGCAAAATTTTTATGGCCGGATGCCCTTCCTGCCACCAACCCTCCCCATCTACCCGGGCTTGGGACCGGCACCAAGTTGAGGCTGGCTTGCCCCTCTCAGTGGCTGGGTTCTCTTCCTGAATAATGGCACTCTTTTTCTTCCCCAATATTGGGACTCATTCTATTCCTTATTTCTAGCACTCATTCTCTCTCTGAATACTGTGATTATCTTCCTAAATCCTGGCACTCATTCTCATCCTCATTTCTGACACTCAATCTTTTCCTCAATACTATATGTTATTCAGTAACAAAATGACATAAGACGCTTACCAGAGTCGCGGGTGAGGATTTTCGTCGATAAATGCAGCAGCGTCTTTGATTGACACCTTTTCCAAAAGGTCACGAGTGTCCCTCAGACTTTTGACTTCCAACGTAAGCAGGTGATCTGTGGTTGGGGCATCAGGCTCTCGCATGACTTCATCTAGAAGGACAGCACGGATCTCTAGGTCCTAGAATCAAAATTACATAGCATTATATAAAAAACATATGAGGGAGGCAAGAATACCTCCTCCGTGTTACCCTGTGCACTGTAAAAATTGAATAAATGGGGCTGAGCAAAGGGACCTTCACAAAGCACAGAGTGGATCTCTAGGAAATGGGATAAAAGCTACAAAGCCTTATATAAATAATATTTTGGGGAGCAAGAATACCTCCTCAGTATTCCCTTATATGTTTTGAAAGTGGAATAAACGGGGTGGAGCAAGGGGGCCATCAAGAAGCAAAGTGAGGATCTCTAGGTCCTAAGATAAAAAAATACAAAGCAAAGTATCTAATATATTATTTGGGGGGAAGAATGTTTCCTGTGTTCCCAAAGTTGGAAAAGTTGACTAAATGGGGCGAAGCGAAGGGACTGTTACGATTCATGTGGCATATCTCTAGGTTCTATGACGAAATTTACAAACCAATACATAATTTATATTTGGAGGAGAAGAATACCTCCATGTTGTAAAAGTCGACTACATGGGGCAGTGCAATGGCATAATTGAAAAACACAGTGTGGATCCCTCAGTCCTATGGTCAGATATACACCATTATATAATTAATAATTGGGAGAAGCAAAAATGCCTCCTCAGTGCTCCCTGCCTGTTTTAAAAGTCAAATGAGGTGCAATGAGGTGACTGGGAATCACGTCTTTTGTATATCCCTTCCACAAAAATTTTTGATCTTATTCAGCCACCCCCCCTTGTAAAAGGGATTATGGCTATTGTATTTGTCGTAAAAGTCAACCAAATGGGGTGAAGAGAGGGGACTGAGAAGCCCCTTATGAGGATGATTTTGGCATTTGAATATAGATAAATAATAATAATAGAAATATGTCTTGCACCTATTCTACTAACTCTATCTTACAAGTAGCTTTCACGTTTCTCTACTTTTATTTTGCTTATTCTTTAACTGCTTTTTCAGAGGCAAGATTAACAGTTATTTCATAGCTGAAATTATCACATAATAAAGAGGTTAAGTATTATATATGTCGCTTGATTGTAGCAACTAACAGTAATAGGAACTATTAAACTATGTGTGTTGTACTTAGCTGCTAAAATAGTATACAAATCAGAACATTTGGTAATAAGCTTGCTACTAGCAACGAGTTTGGGGGCTGGTGTACCTTAGTCGGGAAGCAACTAATGCAGGGTGTTAGAAAGGGCATCTAGCCCTAATCCCTCAGCTCCAACATGTCTCTGTCTAGCCCCTATTTGAATAGGGACTAACTGTGACACATAAAATAGTGCTGCTAGGTATGGCGTAAACTGAGCAAAAACAAAAATCACAAAGGTTAATATGACAGCAATTAAACACGATATTACCAACTTAATATTGTTACCTGAAAACTACACAAGTAACCAGAGCTTGCAATAGGTTCTTCAGGGTCCATGTTGCGGAACACATACATTCGCGTCTTCTCCATCATTGCGAATAACTCGGGGTTATCTTGGGCCCAGCACATATCCCAGACATCCTTCCTCTCAAACTTTAATACAGAGCCAACAACCTAATATGAAAAGGTGAGTACAAAATGTGTTATCATTCAGGAACACGGAGATAAAATATTATCAACAAACAGCCCCTATGGGGGAGGAGAATACCACCTCTGTGTTCCCCTGCTTGTTGTAAAATAAAATGATGAATAAACAATGTGTAATCTTTCACTAACAGTGAAATAAAATATTATCAATAAACACCCCCCAAGGGGGAAGCATATATCCTCCTTGTCGTAAAATAAAAATATGAATAAACAATGTGTAATCCTACATTAATACAGCGATAAAATATACAAGAGACTAAAACAAACTGAAGGGTAGCAAGCATACCTGCTCCGTGTTCTCCTGCTTGTTGCAAAAGTCGAATAAATATTTTCTTTCCACAAAGTCAAGGTTTTGATTTGACTCTGTCAACCTGCTTATAAACAATATTATGGCTCTTACATGCAGATATACAGATAGAAGATCAAATACTATACATTCATTCCATATTACATAAATAACCAAATAGCAGATGCTATAATTATTTTATAATTTGCATCTAAATCAGAGAAGAGCAAGAGTTTCATTAAAGTATGGAATGAATGCTTTTTGCCAAGATATATTAGCTAAAGGTAGTGAAACTGAAAAGGTCCATAAAATCTGTTTTACATAATTTCAGCAAAGTACTCTTGTTGCAGACAGGACAATTTGGGGTTATGAGAGGCGAGACCGAGATGGTTTGGGCATGTGCTGAGAAGGGAGGAGGGAGTATGTTGGGAGAAAGATGATGAGGATGGAGCTGCCAAGTAGGATGGGGAGGTAGGAAAAACAGGAGGTTTATGAATGTGTTGAGAGAGGACATGAGGATGTATGTTGTGACGGAAGAGGACGTGGGAATAGGGAGATATGAAAAAGACTGATCCACTTCGGTAACCCCTGATAGAGAAGCCAGAGGATTTTATGACACTTGCTCCAGAATAAACAATTACTCTCCAGGGATGACATACCTCTTGTCCAGTTTCTGCATTCCTGGAGTCCAGATCCAGGAAGGTCAACAAGCCTGTTATATCTATAATTGCAAGCCGCCTGAAAGAAAATAAAATGTAATTAAAAATACCTATAATCTATTTGAAAATGTTATAAAGAAGTAACCTTTAACTCCAGATCTTACTTTAAAGCTGCATATATCTGAAATAGACTTAAAACAAGCTAAATTTTATGACTTTCAGGAACAAAGACAAAATCTAAACAATAACTACATCTACCATTATTTTAACTAGTTATGTGTTAACATATATCCCCATTAAGGGGGTGGACATAGATTTGGAGCTGGGGAACTAAGATTGTATGCCCTTCCTAACGCTGTGGCTGGCTCAATCGAGGGACTATCACCTCCCAAGTCGAGCATTCTTACCACTTCGCTACCACAGTCCCCAACTTGCATATCCAATAAAACATTTAAATTACTTACATGGAAATGCCATCTGGAGTGAGTCTATGAGGTCCACATTGCATATCCAATAAAATGATTAAATTACTTACGTGGAATTGCAATTTAGGGCGAGTCTATGAGGTCGACATGGCAAGGTATATCTGGACGTCAGAGAGACATGTGGCAAAGTGTATCTTTGCAAGGCGCCAGATTCCTTTCCGATAATGAGAGTACGCTCGCTGGCAGTTATGCAGCAGATAGGATCGCTTGTTGCCTGAAAAACACATCCAGAAATAACAAATAACAGAGAGACCAAAAATAGAGAACCGATTTTTTTTCACCCTTTTGCATCAGTGCCTTGTAATGTCAAAAAAAAAATTAATATTTCTTCATAATTTATTATAACAGTTCAGTCAAATTGCCATACAGTTTCATGGTATGTTGTTGTTTGCTATTTTATGTCACTATTAATCCCATTCCAGTAGGGGTAGACACAGATAGGCTGGAGCTGGGGAATTAAGGGTGGATGCATTTCCAAACGTCCCTTGTGTGGGATCAAGCATAGGTTTGTCACTTCCCTAGTCGAGTGCTCTAACCACTATGCTGTCAAGATCCCTACACTGTTGCCAGGAATATATATAGTTTATTCATAAAATTTATTCTTGATATACCTCATAGAGTTTATCTCCTTCTCTGAAGACATCATTAACTCCAGTTGGTGTGTCATCAATATGATAAAGTCGCTCCTGGCGCTCAGGCTTGAGTGTGTCTGAAATAAATAGACTGACTGTCAAGGTTGCACTCCTTACAACCATATGCACCAACAACACAGCATACACTCCCTGAGATCTCTATGGGAAAGCAAAGGATAGGCTGTGGCTTTTTTAAGGGACTTGGAACTGCCTGACCAAGTACAGCTTAGGGAACAACAAAATAAAACATGTACTATCAATAGTGCTACCAAGAAACACAGATAACCTCAGTAATGTTATAAAAGTTTTGAAAATACGACGACAGTGCCAGTACACAATTTTAATCCATCCAACTATAAACTTGTTCCAGATTTTAAATGCTCAGATCAACAAAAGCAAACTGATTATAAATAAAAAAAGTTAAAAAATTAGAAAAACACATTATAAAACATAAATGTCACTGTAATTTCTACGGGATGACAGCATTATAACAAAAACATTGTAACATTGTTTTTCAAAACATATATAATTTGTTGTTTGCTAATGTATTAGTCACTGTTAATCCACATTTGAATAGAGAAAGACAGACAGGTTGGAGCTTGGGAATTAGGGCTGAATACCCCTCCTAACACCCCGCGGTGGTCTCGAACACGGGTGTGTCACTTTAAGAATTGAGAGCTCTAACCACTGCAATATCAGCCTCTTTAAAAACATATATAAGAAAGGGGCAATTTACTTGCTAACTCCATAACCACTGCAATATCAGTCTCTTTAAAAACATATATAAGAAAGGGGCAATTTACTTGCTAACTCCATAGAGCTGTGAGCTTTGGGGGTCTTGAAGTGCCAAAGATAAAAGTTCTCTTTCGAAGCGGCAAACACGTAACTGCTGGACATTGACAAATAGTGTGGTTCGATGTCAATGTATTTGCCTGAAAAGAGAGAAGGGAAAAAAAGAGGAGGTAAGTCAGAGATGAGGAGAGCAGCATCAGTTGCCCACTGCAATACGACAGCAGAAGGACTTGTAAACTTAC
This sequence comes from Halocaridina rubra, assembly GCA_037179515.1. Classification (NCBI taxonomy): domain Eukaryota; kingdom Metazoa; phylum Arthropoda; class Malacostraca; order Decapoda; family Atyidae; genus Halocaridina; species Halocaridina rubra. Next base: position 29,743 of record JAXCGZ010000814.1, read on the forward strand.
AACAAGACTGTCCTGGACAGGTCCATGTTAAGTCTTCCTGCAGTAACGAATCCTTTTCTATGCCTACATCTACACAGAATATTCTTGCATATTCGTTATACATTTCTTATTATACCTTCACATCTGACAAGTCACAACACTCTCCATCTCTATTTCTCTTTGCTTTATTTTTCTTGGTGCCAAGGCTTGATGAGGTAAATATTCTTTGCCCGTCCTGATGTCATACTCATAGAATAAAAATCGAAATTTTGAGGGCATTTCAATGTAAGACCAAAAAATTTATAAAAAATTCTGGAAACTGTTGCTTTCTAAAATCAAGTAAAAATCGAATAAAACTTAACTCTACCCATGTGTTTTAGATAATATTTCTTTAGTGCCCGAAGTCTGACATTAAAAAACTGTAAATGAAACTGAAGAACTTTAAAGGATGAATACAAAAAAGTTATGATAATATATTTTCAAGTCACTCTTTAGCAGAGGGTTCTTATATATAATTTTTCTATATCAGAATTACACATATCAAGAGACTATTTAGTTGATACATTTAATTTCTAAATAAGTTGAAAGCAATGGCTCACGTATCACAATTAGTCCCCATTCGAATGGGGATGGACACAGACATGTTGGAGATATAAGGGAGATTTAAACTTGATGCCCTTCCTCATGTCCTACGGTGAGCCCGAACCAGCAATAGTCGCTTCCTGACTCACTCACTCTACAACTGAGCTAATACAGCTAATAATTTTCATGTAAGTTAGTAAGGCTCAACTATACTATGTCAGTTAATTCCAAAAATATATACAAAAATGGTAAATATAACAAAAACATTCAAAGGTTCAACAGTGACAGACTAGAGTATGCTTAAATACCTACCATATATCAGGGCCTAAGCCCTCTCTCCAATCACATGGCCCAGTGATCTCCAGGCAATGGCTAAATAATCATGTCGACATAAAGGAAATCACTGATCCCTCAAAAGTGCCAAATTTGATTGGTGATGACATGAGACTGTGAAAGTTAAGTAAACCCTTGGCCAGGATCAAATCTGGGACCAATATATATTACAAGCCCCAGACGCTACCATTGCAGCACAAAAATAGCTAGATATGTCTGAAAGTACTCACTGTCAACAGGAGTGCCAATTGCATTGCAAATGATGAGACCAAACTGCCCTGAGCCATCATCCGTTCGCACAGCCAAGACACAATGCTCTCCGTACGAAGCCATTCCCATCAGATATTTGATGTGTTTGATGAAATGCTACAAAATGATTATCAGACATAAATTTAACATGGAAAGGTTTTACCACAATAAGTAAAAATTAATGATATTCAAATATTTTTGTGTATATATATATTCTCACACTGGCTAGCAGAGTAAAGTGGGGCAGGTGGGTGTGGGGGTTTGCCATGAGATGAATCAGTGGGGGTAATCCAACTTCAGCTGTTGGGCCTTACAGCAGAAGATCTATGGAGCTACGAGAAGTAATTGACGTATATTAATTTCTGGCAAATATGTGTGCTTTGACTTGGCCATCCCCTTACCAGGTGGAGATAAGATATTGTATAGGAATGCATGTATTCATTCATATCTCTCTATTACATTGCAGGGTGGCCACAATAAGTACAAGAAAATTGGTAATGTGATAAAAGGTGAAATGAAAATACCTCAACTATTACAGATAGAAACCAAAACAGACAGTCACTCCACTCTTTCCATATCATCAAGATGCAGTTCTTCCCCCTAGGGGAGGCAAAAATACCTCCTCCATATTCCAATGCATGTCATAAAATAAAATAAATGGTGAGAGGCAAGGGGGCTAGGAATCCCCTCCTTTTATTTTCCATCCACAAGAATTAATTTTTTTGCTTTGGCTCAGCCATTCCCCTTATACATTGAATTGTGGCTTTTATACATAAGTAGGTAGATAGATAAACAGATAGACAATGCATTACCTCATTATTTCTTGTATCCCAGAAAGTTACACAAGTCTCAGTGCGCTCCGGTTTTGTGTACGTATACACAACAGTATTGGCAAAGAAACACCAACGGTAGTCGGGACGGATGTTAGCGAAATAAATGAAAGAGTCAACAGCCAAGGCAATGCGAAGGGAACCTCCTTCCCACGAGCAAGATGTTATTTGTTTGCCTGGAACTTTTAGGGTTCGTAGATGCTGCAAATAAAACAAAAAAGAATTTAGGATATAACATTTTTTAACAGATATTAGAATTTTTAATGTGTCACTCTTAATCCCCATTTTGGGAGTGGACACAGATTGGAGGTGAGGAATTATGGTTGGATGCCCTTTCCAATGCTGAGGATTCACACGAGTTTATCGCTTCCTGAGTAGGGTGCTCTAACCACTGCGTTCTTGCGGTCCTCTATTATCTATACTGCACGGATGCTAAATTAAAAGCAGTAATAAAAAGAAAGGAAAAGAAAATACTGACAATATAATGAAACAAAATGGATATTGATTAGGTGGAAGTCACTATTTACACACTAAACTACATATTCCTATGTAAAGAAACATCTATCTCTATTATCATTATTATTATCATAAGCTAATCAAAAGCCCAGCTGGAAAAAGCCAAAGACTACAAACAAGATGGTTCCAGCAGGGGAATCAAATGGGTGAGAAAAAGGAAAAAAGAAATATAGAAAAATAAAACAAAATAATATAAAATGTAAGCATTAAACATATAAACTTGAATCTAGTAGAGATGTTAATTTTATAATGACTTACCTCACCAAAGGGTGTATAAAACTGAACAACGTTGCAATCCTTTTCTCCCATGCCAGACAGCTGTAAAGTTCCAGCAATAGCAATTACACTGCCATTGTGATTCCACTGGCAAGAGCAAACACTCATTCCGGTGTCAATCAACACAGGCACTGCAAAGAAAAATTTATGAATGTCTTCCACAGTGACGTAAAAGTAAACTAAACAAGGTAGAGCCAGGGTACTAGGAATCTCTTCCTCTGTATCAATCAACACAGGCACTGAAAAGAAAAATTAATGTATATTCCCCTGCGTGTCGTAAAAGTCGGTAAAACTGGGCGGAGCAAGGGGAATAGGAATCTCCTCTGTATTTTCCCCTTAAAAAATCAATTTTCTGCTTTGACTAAGCCACTTCACTTATAAAGGGGATTATGGCTTTCATATATAAACAGTATATATAAATGAAAATTAAGATAAGAAAATAAAAGACATTAACAAAGTCTATTTCATAATTTCAATGATAATCCAATATTTAAACAAATCTGCCATATGGTTTTCAACGAAACATGCATTTATTTTTATATATTTATTCTACTCAAGTGAAATATTACAGACAGATAATGCATGATATTAATTAACATGCATGCATTCAGTCTTAACTTCCCCAGCCACACTCTCTCAAGGATCAATGACAGGCTGAAAAGCCTACCTGGAAGTGGAAACTTTAAAACTTTAACATTTCTCTTGGTACCATGGGAACTGTAGCAGCCCTATAATCCCAAGGCGCTAAGAGGACTGATAGAGGTATCTTAACTATTGGTGGATGAGTGCTTTGACCTGGCCACCCCCTTTACAAAGGGGACTGCAGCCACTGCATATATGTATGCATTATGAGTAATGCGATAGTTTTAAAGAGTTTTGTCTCACTTACTGTCATCGCTCTCGTTGCGCATGATTTGCATTCTTCCGTTGTCGTAACACACAGAAAGCGCAGGACAGTCTGGCTCAACGTAACCGTTACTTCCGTTATACCAGGTGAGGCCAACAATGACGGCTCCAAGAGCCATGGTGCCCAAACACTGAATATTTAGGCGACTCTGTAATTAAAATATTTTCTTAACTACATACAAGGCATTTATTACATATACAGTATATGCATATTAAGCGACTCTGTAGATTAAAGTATTAGCTTAATTAAATGCAAAGCATTTATTACGTACACTGTATATGTGTATTTAGGCAACCCTGTAGATTAAAGTACTTTACTGACTAAAAGCAATGCATTTTTTACGTATACAGTACAGTATATATGTTAATTTCGGTGATTCTGTAGATTAAAATATTACCTTAATTAAATGCAAGACATTTTTTAGGAATACAGCATATGCATATTTAGGCGAATCTGTAGTGAAATCTTCTTAACTACATGCAATTTTGTATTTTTAATGCATTTATAAGCTTTATGCACTAAAAACAGAGTTATAAGTAGCAAAATACAACAATATAGACTCTTGAAGAATCATTATACTGAATGTAAGTTTACATGCCAAAATTCTAAATGAAAAAAAAATATCAGTAATATGAGTATTATCCATTCCATTTTTAAATCATGTGTACAAAGGGAGACAACAAACCAACATGACAAGTTGGGTCACAATGTTTTGCCATCTTGCAATTTTTCCCAATGACTGCAAAAATTATTACTGTATAGATATCAAGTTCCATAACTCTGTTTTTATAGAATGATCTGTTTGCCTTCATGTGTCCTTATTACTCTCCATTCTATTAGGGGGTTGCATGCAAGTTGCAGTTGAGGAATTAAGGCTGGGCGTCCTTCCAAATGCCCTGCAATGGCCTCAAATATGGTTTGTTACTTCCCAAGTTGAGTGCTTTAACAAATGCGACTACTGTAATGATAAAATTCAAAAGCACGCGCAACAAACACTTACGACAAATCCACCAGTATTATCGTACACATGTACTTCTCCATTGTTAAGAGAGAACAACAAAAGTCTGGAATCAGGTGACCATTCTACACCCATCAAATGATGCCCTTTTAGTTCTTTCCCCCAAATTCTGTTCCCATCCACGCTGCCAACGATAACGGCACCTGGAAAATAACGACATTTACTAGGAGTTAGCAGTAACCTGGGATGGGTGGGTGAGGGGAGGTTGCCATGAGATGATGTGGAGGGGGTAAATCAGCAGTAGCCATCAGGATTCAAAGAATACCCTTGCTCACTTACCCAGTAGATGACCCAAGTAGGGTAGTGGGGAGGAATTGTGTAAGCCCATTATCTCTAAGGATCCAAGAGCAGTGATTGAGGTATGTTTGGCTTATGGTGAATATGTGCTTTGACTCAGCCACTCCCCTTACAAGGGGACTGCGGTTATAGCATGTGTAGCAGAGCCTAGAAATGTCTGTGGCTTCCGTGGATGATTGGTAGTACATACGACTTTGATTCATGAGGACATGGGTTCAAGGACCACCATGGTCTGAGGCTAAAAAGATCATTCACTCAGGGTAATGGTTGCATTTGCCATAAGTCCTGCAAGAAGGCACTATCCTAGCCCTTAACTGAAATGGGAGTCCGTGACGTAATAGCAAACACATCACATTACAGTGTTGAAAAGTGTTTACACAAAGGATTTTATAAAATTAACCTCATTTTCTCCCTTTCCATTAGCTGATCGGTGACAAGAAAAATGTATTTCAGGGAGGATGGAATTGTAAGCTTACTGATCAAATATTATGTGTTGCAAGAGCTATCAGAATGGATACATATATATATATAATAAATAAAATATATAAGCATTTCATATTGTGATACAGCAGTATATATTGAATAAATACACTAGAAACATTACATAATACACAAAATATTGGGAAAAGAAACCCAGAGAGTAGATGTGTTTACTGATTAATGAAACAATATCAAGCTTTTGCTCTCTACTGAAAGCATTTGCAAGATACCAGTGTAGTCTCCTTTTGGAACATCAGTATCTTGAAGATGTTTTCAGTGCAAAGCAAAAGCTTGATATTGTGAAATTAATCAATAAACACTTCTCTACAGTGAGTATCTTTTTCCACTGATGAAGTTGTCTGACTTCACATCTGACACCAATTATTTTCCTTTTTTCAATCTTTTATGTGTTTCTATTAGTCCCATTTGGAGGTGAACACAGATGGATTGCAACTGGGGTATTAAGGATGGAAGCCCTTCCTATATCGCTCTGCCGTCGGCTCGAATGCAGATCCATCATCTCCAGAGTAGAGCACTCTACTGGCTATGTTATTAGAGTCCCCCGAAACTGAATATTAATTGTATGAAATATTGTCTTTCTACTCTCAGAATCCTGAAACATTAGATTAGTTCCTAATAAAATCAAATACTCCTCAAGTAACACCAAGCTTTGACATTATCTAAATTAAGCACATATGTTTTAACTTACAAATTACAAACCTTGAAGTATGTAGCTTTTTCAAACATTGCTACCAGGCATTACTTGACACAAGAAGAAAGTTTATATTACATAAAACAACCTGGTTTACCAAGAGTTTACTTAAATCTATGGCATATAAAGCTGCTAGATTATCCAAAACGCAAAATCCTATACAATATACATTTTCTTTCCTATAAAATAATAAACTGCACAGTCAATGATAATAAGACTCAAACAAAGATAACTATAGAGGCTTGTTCACATGGAAGCAAAAGAGGTTAAAAGAAATAGTTCAATAATCCTGTAAATTGTCAGGTTAGGTTGGGCACAGTAGAGACAACCAACTTCAATAAGAAAAGCATGACAAAAATATGGCTGTAGAGATTAGTTTAAAACATATACTGACCATCCTCATAAACAATGCAGATTTTCTGTCCTTCGCTATTCCAAGCCATGCCGCGCACCACCGATTTGTTGCGGTTGTTAATCATCTCCTCGTACCACGAACCCTGAGAACGCTCGACATTTTGAGCTATCATAATATTGTAATAGGATGTGGATATTCACTTCTAAATTTGGATAATTTAGTACTTGGGACCAAGAAGAGTCTAATATTATTATTAGTAATGAGTAAAGTTGCTTCTAACCTCAGTTAAGCTATTCATATAAAGACCATAATACAATATTAAGGTGATGTTATTGTTTGCATTTTATGTGCCACTTTTAATCCTAATTTGAATGAGGGTGGATGCAATAGGGCTGGAGCTGAAAGATTAAGGCTGCATGCCCTCTCAAACACCCAGGAGTGGGACTGAAACCACGTTGGTCGCTCCCTGACTCGCGTGCTAACCACTGAGCTACCGTGTCTCCCGGAGAAAATATCCATGCTGGATGGCCATTCTAATGCCCCATGGTGGGTTCAAACATGGGTGCGTCATTTACTGAGTCTAGCATTCTCACCACTGCGCTTATGCAGTCCCCCATACACTCACCAAAAAAGGTTAACTATTACATATATATTCTTTTTTCTGCGAACAACAACAACCTTAAATATTTACTCAATACCTTATAAAGCATCCACACTATTATTAGGCCACTTTGGTCAGACGATGTCAGCTTCTGATGTGATGAATTCCATGTAACCACTTGAATAGCACCACTGTGACCTTCAAGCGTTTGATTCATTGACAAATTGGATGGAGCAGCTAAACCCTTGATCTTTGCATCTTTACCTGTAAATAAAACATGATAAAGAGTTATTTTCCTATTGGTGCCTCGTCCTTAAGCTGCTATTTTTTCTCCTAAGTGTTTTCTTAGTGTCCAGGCACAATGATAGCAATTTTCTTTGCTCGTCCAAGCGTCACTCATAAAAAAGTTGTTGTTGTATGCTCGTCCAAGTGTCACACTCATAAAAAAAGTTGTTATTGTTTGCTGGTTTTTGTGTCACTACTGATCCCCATTATGGGGGTTTACATAGACAGGTTGGTGCTGAGAAGTCAAGGCCAGGTGCCCTTCCTAACACCCCGCAGTGGGCTCGATCGCAAATCTGTCACCTCCCGAGTCGAGCTCACTAACCACTGCACTACAGGATACCAAGTATATTTAACAAATATTTTAAATAAAAATCCTGTGTAATTCGATGTAGAATTCATATTCATAAGAGGAAGCATAAATAATTAAATACTGTATAATTATAACTATTTAACATAATATTACTGCAGCTACTGAAATAAGTGGCAGTCCAGTAATACTTTCAAAGCATTATAAAAATATCACCTCTTGTACCTGCATTCAAACCTGACGACACCAACTGGGCAAAGTTATCATAGCCATAAAAACATACATACATGTACAATGGCTGCAATCCCCCTTGTATGGGGGTGTCAGAGTCAAAACATTCATTCACCACCAGTTGAACATACCTCCGTTATCTACATACCTGCTTCCAGTTTCAGAACTTTGAGTAAGCCTTCGTCTCCCCCGCATGCAATATAGCCTTGGTCTTTATTCCAGCCGACGCATCGTAAGCGTGTGTTGTTGGGGATGGCAATCTGCAGAGAAATAGAAATATGTAATATTATATACACATGCTGTAAAGTCCAACTACACATAATCTCATTTTACATATCTTTGTTTATGATTGTGACACCAGGACGGGCAAAAAGAAAAATAAATAAATCTACCCTCATCAGGCCTGGGTACGAGGAAAACATAGAGAGAACCACAGATCGGGAGTGTATTGTGACTTCTCAGATGTGAAGGGATAATAAGACATGTCCAGTGAATACCCAAGAATATTCTGTGTTGATGTAGGCATAGAAAGAGAACCGTAACTGAAGGAACTTAACATCGAACTGTCCTGGACAGTCTTATTTAAGTTCAATAGCCCCTTCAGGTGTACATATTGCTATTAGCCCCCATTATGGAGGTGGACACAGACAGAGTATGGCTGGAAATTTAAAGCCGGATGCCCTACCTAACGCCCGACAGTGGGCTTGAACACATAATTTGTCAACTCGCGAGTCAAGTATTCTAATCATCTGGATGCCATGATTCCCATTTTGAAGGCCACTGATAGGGCAAAGGCATGCAAGTTAAGGAATTGCAGAGGGATCAGTACAGGAACCTCATCTGTGGGGGAAGAAAAGAATACCGCCTCCGTGTTCCCCTGCGTGTCACAAAATTCAACTAAATTAGGCCACATGAGAGGTATAGGAATTTCATCCTTTGCATTTTCCTTCCATAAAAAGTCAAGCTTTTTGTTTTTACTCAGCCACCCCCTAGTAAGATAGATTATGTTATTTGTATATAGACAGATTCTATACCTTATACGTGTAAATAGTTTTCAGGATTCTATTCAAACATTTTTCAGTAATTGCAAAAGGGAAGCCATTAATCAACTAGAGACATTCGTGTATATGGTCAATTAGGGCTGTGCCTACAATCTGTTAACATAAGAAAATTGACTTGGAGACGGGGAGTCACTATTAATCTCATTAAAGTATAAAGAATTTATAGTCCATCTACAGTGCCTATAATTTCATTACTAATAAAATCACGTCATTTATATGCGAAAAACTGTTATCATTTTGCATAAAACGGATACTGAACACACTGTTTAGCAGCTAAACTGATTTGATAATCACCGACTAACCTTTTTACTGAGGTAAATAAACATTTTCGCTTTATTTACACACTCTCACTTTTCAAAACATTTTCAACTTTGACATGCCATCAGCTGGGTCGCGTTCATTAGTTGTAGCGATTGGCAACGCCTCACGAATTGTACTTTATATTCATATTTCTCTTTCGTGATTTCGGATTATTATGTCATCTACCATTTAATAATAGAGGAATTGAAGATTATTACTCGACTTTGATAGAGTAAATTATATTTAATTGAGAATTGCTACCAACAAACACCAAAAGTTGTGTTCAGCTCTCTATATTGATCTGTGGACGTAACCAAAACAAACTTTGGGCGAAGTGACCTGAACGTTTTCTGCAAACTTCATTTATTTTCAAATTAAATAGACTAATTAATCATAATAATAATAATAATAATAATAATAATAATAATAATAATAATAATAATAATAATAATAATAATAATAATCTTCGCCTATATCTTTTCCCACTTTTATGTGGGGTCGATGTTTCTGGCCAGTGTTCTCCATATGTTCCTGTCCCATACCTCATCACCCATCAAACCTTTAGACCTCTGTACAATAATAATAATAATAATAATAATAATAATAATAATAATAATAATAATAATAATGACAACAACAATAATAATAATAATAATAATAATAATAATAATAATAATAATAATAATAATAATAATAATAATAATAATAACAATAATA
>JAXCGZ010000815.1:0-32500 GCA_037179515.1 Halocaridina rubra
GACTTCATATGAATATAATTTCTGATATGTATGAATACATACTTTTTAGAAGTGATCGCAAAAGTCTATACTGTATTCACATAAATCAGGAATTATAAGAATGATTCACACTATCTCCAATTGTCGAAGTAAGTCTGAAATGTAAGTATGCAGAAACCTACCCAGTGAGTAGATATCAGGGTAGAACAGTGATCCCTCAAGGTAACTGCTCCTATTTCATCAGCAGTGGTATACAGACGTACGCAATTGCGAACGGTTACCCATCCCATGAGTGCTTTCTCACATCTGCAAAAAAAATTACTGAATTTAGATACAGAAGTTCATCTCTCTTTCTATATACAAATGCCAAAATAACCATTATAAGGGAGGTGGCTGAGTCAGAGCAATACACTTGTCTCTTTGCAGAAGGAAAATACAAAGAAGGGTATTCACAGTTCCCTGATCCTGCCCCATTTAGTTGATTTTTACAACATGCTGGAGAACACGGAGGAGGTATTCTTGTCCTCCCAGGGGGAAATTATATACATACAAGAGCAATAATCTCCCTTATCAGGAGGTTGGCCGAGTCAAAGCATAACATTAACTCTTGTTTCATTTTGTCGACCTTTATAACACCCAGGGGAACCTAGAGGAGACATTCTATCTTCCCACCCCAGGGGCAGGTTTTATCCCCATGGGGAGCATTCCATTACATTATAAATATTGCTAACCAAATACTGCATGATACAGTTTATAGACAATACTTGATAAAAAATCAAACTTGGTTTTTTGTGTATGTACCTAATAGGCAAAATGAAGCAAAGATGAACAAGTATTATTTAGAAGTGCCTGAGACTAAGCATACATAAAAAATTCATACATATATATAATGCATAAACATAAAATAGAAGTCTCGTTTTATACATACTTTATATCAAGTATAAAATAGTAGAGAGGTTATTAAAGAGCATGAAGTATTGACAAAAGTTACCTCAAATGCAATACAAGGAGAAATACAATTACAGAGTACCACACCAAGCATTTTGATCTAATAAATACAGGTACCGTGTCTTACCTTTTCATTAGAGGTCCAAGTGAGAAGCCTGCTGCTGCCCTCATGAGACTCAAAGTGAATGCATGATCATTCAAGAGGCTCACATGGTCTGTGTAGACCCACTTCAAGACTGCTTCGCCCACTTCCTCTTCAAGACTACCCCAGTCTGTGGGTAGACACAAAATAAACTGAATAATAATTTCCTTAAAATAATCAAAGTCAAACCAAATTTCTACTGGAAATAAAATTTAGTGTGGTTTACTAGGTTTGATTATAATACCCTCAGAAATATTGTTGTTGCTGTTTGCAGTTATATTTGTAACTATTGACACAAAGACTGTTTGGACAGGGAGTTATGGGAACAACAACAACATCGACTACTCTCTTCAGAAGGAAACTCTTTCATGCATTTATAGCATCATTCCCTTACAAAATATAACAAATCAAGTTTTATACATACCTAAGGAATCTACATCAGCAAGAGAGGGGACACCCCAATTGTCACTTCGAGCAGCTAAAACAAAACGATGTGCACGAATATTCCTGGTGCCCAACTGAACGCTCATGTCGCTATATTTCTCCTGTGGAAAGTACTGAAAGTAAGAACTGCTTTACGTGTCGCAATTAGTTCCCATTAAACAGGGGCTGGACTAAGACCCACTGGAGCTGGGAGATTAAAGCAGGATAAAAGAGCAGATATTTAAGGTACACTACAGTATGTATCGATATTTATTTTTAAAATATTTTGTTTCAGAGGTATATGAATAGTTATACTAATTCTAATGAATACAAATTAACATTCTACACTACAATGAGTCTCATTAGGTCATAAATAAAGCACCTACTATCCTTTATTTACTCGACCCCATTTTTGTTTGTTTTATTCTCCCTTTGGGAAGTTGCCGTGCCGAATCTGGCAGAAGCCGACATTATGCATAAACAAAGTATTTATGCATCAAATAAGCAGAGAAGAACACACTATATCCAGTTGTTTGCCATTTCCTGTGTCACTACTGATTCTCTTTCGAATGAAGGTGGATACAGACAGGTTGAAGCTGGGGATATATGACTGAATACCCTTCATAACGCTTGCAGTGGGTTGAAAAATTGGAATGCCACTTCACGATTTGGGTGCTGTAATCATTGCTCTAGAGAGATCCCCAACACACTTCATCTAGAAACGAATATAAAATAGATATAAAAAATTAAAACGCTTCATATCTCACCTTGTCATATAACTCCGCAACAAACCGCAAAAGCCTGGTCACGAATGAGCCTTCGCCTTCGCATGACTGCGAGCTTGCCACAGCAATTGTATGCTGTTGTTCCAATGCAGTGTGGCGCTCCTGTAGCCTGACATATTGTTCTCTGAGTAATGACAAGTGTTGCTGCAGTTTTTCCACTTCCGCTGTAAATATATAAAGAACAATCATTAAAAGTCTTTAATTGGACACCGTGGCTGTATGGTAATGCTTGGGACTCTGATTCTTCAGGTAATGGGTTCAAGGCTAACTACGGTCTGAGGTTAGAAAGGGGATTCACCAAGGGTAACATTAGCACTTGCCAAAACTGTAGTCCTTTGCAAGAAGGCTCCGTTTTAGCCATTAGAATGAAAAGGAAGTCCATGACGTAAAACCGATCACAATCATTTCAACTCTTCATTGAAATCATGAATGCTACAGTAACCAGTAAGTTCTTTAACATAACTTTGATGAAATTCAAAAGTATAAATATTTAGCTTCACTGCATAGCAGCGAGTTGTGTTTATGATATCCCAAGTAAATTGTCTGAACTCATAATCTCATTTGTCTAATTGTCAAGTGGGGCGAGAGAAGCTCAGGACAAGAGAAAAAAGATTTTTGTTAAGGTGAATGGTCAAACGTAAGCAGATTACAGTAGAGTATATACAACTTATTTAAAAGAAGATTGCATATATTTAGTTATTCTTGAATTGTTCTCAGTAATCATTAAGAAAATTTCATAATCTCTTTAAGAGAAATACAAGATTACAATATGAATACAACAAAAACTGTGCTGCAATAACCTTTAGCAACACTAAGGGTACAACAGTTACAGTTGCAAAACGGTTTCTGTAACGTGAAAAATGATATATGATCAACTCCTACCCTAATTCATCACAGAAAGTATAACTGAGACAATATTTGATCTGACTTTTTTTTTTCTCTTCTTTTTAAAAAGCCATACGGCAGTGCAAGTCTCAAGGCTGTGAAGCAAGTTATATATATATTTTTTTGGATATTTGTTTCCCCTAAACTTGGTTTTTGGATAAATGAAAGTAGCTACGTATGAAATGACTATTAATCAATACTTTAGGTTTTAAGGGTGCTCTAGAAGTCGCTTGCCATTATGGAATATGGTTACATAGTAAAATTACTAATTTATTCTCTTTTTCTCCTAATTGGAATGAAAGAAATTCTACTTCTACAAACAAACTAAAACTCTCCAATCTAAATGGCTAGGTAATTGGGGCTATCAACAATCTTTCTGCTGCTCATTGGAAATTTTGAAGATTGAGTAGATAATCAAAGAATGCATTACAAATGAGAAGCTGATTAGGTATTCTAGATATTTTTGCATGTGATGAAGTCAACAGCGTCTTTTGCTGAGACAAAAAGAATTCTCTAATCTATTCGGAAAGCTAACCTGACTATACTAGCACCAAACCATCCATCTATGGTCATCAGTAAAAACACACATTCTATGTTGAGAACCCATCAGCAGTATTTTAAAGGAATACTTATAAATAAATTGTTTATTTACAAAAAAAATACTGTTACTACAACTACTACTACTACTACTACTAATAATAATAGTAATAATTCACAAAACACTAAATTGAAAATATTTTTCATTCTTCCTAAACTGATATCAGGGAATAGCCTCTGGATCCATTACTGGACCAATATGACGAAAAACAGAGGCATACTTTATAAACCATTAAGTTTTCACGGTTGGCACCTTGCCTAATCTCATACAGTATATTCTATTCCCCAACAGTATACTCAATTCATTAACTTGCCAATAGATAAGATATTAATGGACAAAGAGTGTACAAAGGCCTATATATTTCAGTGAAATTATAAATTTTCCTGGTTTTTGTTATTATCTTCAGATTCAGGAGTCTAGGTGACTTTAAATTATATGAAAATATATCATAGTTCATTAATTTACTCTGCTCTAATACTTTTTTCTTTGACATTCCTTTTTTTTTCTAAAAGTTTCCCGTTGAGCATGATACTGCCACTGTCAAATTTGTATCTACATTCATGATACTGGAACGGAAGGTGATTTACTATAAAAATAATTAATTCCTGTTACATATGCACCCACCTGCATCGATTTCGGTGACTTCTATGTCGTGCATTTAATGAAAAGATACAATTTAATACTGCAGCCACTCACTACTTAGTAATCCTATCACAAAGTTTCAGTTATCAGTAAATAATAGGAACTGATATATTCTTCCTCAATAAAATATAAACAAACAAACAAATAAAACAAATAAAAGAAATTAAGGCTTCACTATGCACGTCATATTAAACAAATGCGAAGGTGAAATAGAGATAAATATTTCTTAAACAAATTCATGATACAAATCACATAAAAGAAGAGCTTCAATATGCATTTCCCTTTAAATAAAATAAAAAATCTCCAAATAATATTAAATTCTTTTAACTCAAACTTAAGAAACAAATCCAGTAAAAATGAAAGAGTCAAATAACACAAATTGGAATAAGTCAAAATAAAGTAAAATTTCTCCATTTAAACTTTTGAAGCAAATCACATACATAATAAAGTTATAATTTGAATGTCACGTTAGATATATTAGAATATATCAAAACAAAGAGAAAATTTCGGTTTATGTTTACTTTCTCACCCCAATTAGGAAAAAATCTTATTAAACATTAAGTTAGTTTAATTAAGGCAGCTCAACCCCAAGTAGGAAAGCAACTGATAATTGAAATGATTGCCCATTGGTTGTTTTTTATAGCGTTTTTAACGATTTTCATATTAATTTCATTCGTTGAGGGTGAGAATGTAAACATTTACCAAACTTTTCTCCCATATGATTAGTGGGAAATAACCTCATTAAAATCTAACATAATATATGGTAAAAGATAACTAGGGTTGCTAACTCTCAGTTAGAATATGAGTTGAAAATTTAAACTAGTGTTTTTTCTCTGCTTAAGATATGGTTTAATTGTTTAATATTTTTATTTCACCCGTTTGTGGGTGCGAAAGTAAACATTTGATCAATTTATTTCACACGTTGGAGTGCGAAAGTAAACATTTACTAAATTTAAAAACAAGATATGTTAATTATAAACTAGTTTCTAAATTACGAAATAAATAATTTAAGAATACTAAACCTAATCTTTTAAAGTATGAAAAATTTCACAAGTTCTTTCCTAACTGGAGGCGCGAAAATAAAAATTCACCATGTTTTCATATGTTCTGTATCTGTTACTCATTGGGGTGTGTGAAAATAAACATATATCAATTTATAGTATTTTCCTCTTTTATGTCTACACATTGGGGGCTTTACAATTACACCCCCCAACGGGTAAACATGAAAAAATATTGAATAATTGACGTAAATGCCACAAAACTCACCCTCAGGAGAACCCATGTCACCTTCTTCAGCACCTTCCTCAGCTGATCACGGGACGCCCATTCAATGTTGACATTTTTCACGCCATGTGCAATGTTGACAATAAAATACAGTAAAGTACAATTCATTATTATTATTATTATTATTATTATTATTATTATTATTATTATTATTATTACTATTATTATTATTATTATTATTATTAGTATTATTAGTATTAGTATTATTAGTATTATTATTTTGACCATTTTACAAGAACATACAGAGGCAAGTCTATTACTACTGGCGGTATATTTTTACCAAATAAGGTTATTTTGTAAGGAAAACAAAATCTACATGAATAAGAAAATTATTAAGATAAAAACAAGTAAATAAGAAAAAAAATTTAATATTTACCAAAGAATATATTAGTCTCCACTACGAAAGCTTTGAGTAAACACTAAAAAAAAATAAGTTAATCTTTTGGGTGTTACTTTACCCGTGATGGATTTTTCACTGTATCGAGTTTGTTTATATAGATTTTAGTCTTATCTTTTCTTATCTCGACGCCGGGAGAACTCACGTGAGAAATGCTTTATCATACAATCACTCAACTCATGCAAATGGGGGGGTTCCCCCTTTCCCCAATAAATCATCACCATAAATCTGTATTGCTACAATAATTCTCTTGTTCGTGTTGGACTAATAATAATAATAATAATAATAATAATAATAATAATAATAATAATAATAATAATAATAATAATAATAACAAACTGTCGCTGTGAAGCTAGGTTAGATTAGATAAAATTGGTTGAAACTAGATGAGATTTATCCTTATCTATTGCAATCAGGAAAATCAAGGCCTTACATTAATTTAGGATCAACTGAGGAATCTCCCCCCACAGAGCCTCGCGTAAAAATTTCATAGAAAAACTAGAGATGGGGAGTATTGGGACATGTCAGATGGGAAGGGCTGAAGGGAGGTGTTAGGTTAGGTTATGTCTGTCTGTTTATCTACCTTATAATATATGGTTGGATCCCCTGGGTGGGTCTGAGGGCGAATTCTTAACATTATCAATCAAAGACATAGCAAAATAAAGCAATTTATAAGTAAACAGAGAATTTTTGACGTCTACAATGTGATAAAGAAAAACAAATCAGTCAACTCGTAATAGATATCTCGCCTCTAATTCGTAATTAATATCTCGCCTCATTACAGATTTTCATATAACAGCTTATATATTTGACAAATACAACCTAACCTAACAATCTGGTATTTGATCGCGCAAAGGTACCTGACCCGACACGACACCGACCAGGACCCATGTTTGTTCAACTGAAGAATCCCCCCCTAACTAAAAGCAACTGAAGAATCCCCCCAGGGTGGGTCAGGAGGGAGATTCTTCAGTTGATCTTTAATTTATTTTCACAAGTCCTCAACTATAATTCACTATTAGAAGCGAAAGTTACAAATGATATAATTCATTTAGCTTTGATAAAGAACATATAATTATATAACAAAAGCGGTATCAAAGGACTATGCTTTTAATATATTATAAATTAGTTTATCCTTCACTGATTTCCTAACCAAACACAACCTCATCATAACTAACCTCACTTTAAACAACTTAACCTAGGTTAGGTTAAGGAACAAATCACATCCTACCGGCAGTATAAAAAAAATTACATTATATATAAACTGTAATGACTAAATCATTAAAGAAAAAAAAAAATAATAATAATAATAAACTATATTTTAGAATAGTTAGCCATAAAATATTTTCTATGAAAATTAACAATGTCTGTTTTCTACAATTTATTATGGGAAACTCTTTTAAAACTGGGTCAAACCTTGTGAATTTAATATATATATATATATATATATATATATATATATATATATATATATAATATATATATATATATATATATATATATATATATATATATATATATATATATATATATATATATATATATATATATATATATATATATATATATATATATATATATATATTATATTTCTTTGATATGTAATGTCCATATTGAAGTAAATATTTTTGCTATTCAATAATGACTATAATACACACGTTTCCCCGTAGCAGAGGTGACCGTCTGTAGCAGAACCATAATATGGATTTAAATTAAGACCAAAAGTAAGCACAAGCGAAGTTGGGAAGAGAAAGTATAGTGGACAGAAACACTAAAATGAGTGCGTTCATTCCCTAGCTCAAGCAGTTATCAGCCTGAGTGCGACTGCCTTCCTGCCTCTTCAACTTACTTTTAGTTATAAAGATTATATTTACAGAAAATAAGCCTTCCCCATCAATCAGTAAGTTCAAGGTTATCATATTAATCGTCATCTCTCTCCTTCAAACTGAGCTTTTTTTTTTTTTTTTTTTTTTTTTTTCCAAAAGGTTTTATTTAAAGATTCAACCTGTGATGTCAAGTTCTAGAGACTCTAATAGCAAACTAATACGCCATACCAAATAACATAATTAAGGAATATTTAAAATCAATACCACATACTCCTTTATTCTAACTTCAAGTGGAAGTCGCCCTAACTCATTCAGTCTTTATTCATGTTTCAGGTTTCTTGCTTTAGTAACCAGAATTTCTAGTATGTATAAAGTCAAACACTAGAACTTAAAGTTCATTCTTTCTTTCTTTCTCTGAATTTGTTAATGTCTTTCTCTAGAAATGGGCGGCAAATATATCGGTTCCATGTTCCCCTGCGTGTTGTAAAAGTCCACTAAATTGGGTGGAACGAAAGGTCAGGATATCCTCTCTTTGTATATTCCTCCATGATGAGTTAAAGCATACGAGGAGATTCTGGTAGGAAAACACCAATAAAAACCCAAGTTATATGGTAGGTGCTTTGACCTGGTTACCTTCCTTATAAAAAGGATTGAGGCTTTTATGTAGAGACATAGAGAGATAAATTTCTCCAAGTGTTTTAAACTTTTTTCTTTCAAGTCTGGATTCCTTTAGAAGAGTTTGATATAATAAAACTTGGGATTCACATTTTAACAAATACTTTTGAACATTTCTCTATTCGTTACGATCACATCGCGTGAAATGGAGAGAGACATATTTGGATACAAGTTAGCTTTGTTGGTATATATATAGTACAAGAGAGAGAGAGAGAGAGAGAGAGAGAGAGAGAGAGAGAGAGAGAGAGAGAGAGAGAGAGAGAGAGAGAGAGAGAGAGAGAGAGAGAGAGAGAGAGAGAGAGAGAGAGATTCTAAAAGAGTTTAATTCAAATGTTAATGTAAAATTAATACATCCCTCGTTATCCCATTTTTTCTTACACGAGAGAGAGAGAGAGAGAGAGAGAGAGAGAGAGAGAGAGAGAGAGAGAGAGAGAGAGAGAGAGAGAGAGAGAGAGAGAGAGAGAGAGAGAGAGAGATTTCCCCAAGCGTATACACTTTTGGCGATAAGCATAGTTCTGTCTCAGAGAACAGAGAGAGTCGATTGCCTGTGGGGGAACAGGTCAAAAAACCCCCTTATTAATAAGTCTTGTCACATGTTAATGTTTATATTCAACTAATTATCGAATGGAATTCATGAGAAGACCTAATCAAGTATACAGGACAGCTGACTAACGAACGAATAAAAGAATTAAAAACTTTAAGACTTTTTACAAAATCTTAAATAATGGAATCAGAGAGCCAATAGCAACAACTATAGAACATTGTAGCTGAGAGAGAGAGAGAGAGAGAGAGAGAGAGAGAGAGAGAGAGAGAGAGAGAGAGAGAGAGAGAGAGAGAATGGATGAATATAAATGTACATATACATATGTACATGTGTGTATATGTACATGCAAGTATGTATGCACATCCAGTATTGGGCATCCATAAACATTTCAGCCGAAATCTTGTTACCCTCTTTTAATTGATGGTTCGTCCAATGTCGGATTCCAATTTAATTAATATTATGGAAAGCATCGATAGCGACGACTGACGTATCCCAGCCGAAATCTTTACAACGGACGTAAACATCTGCTCTAATGAATATTCGGACGTGGGAGGAATACGAGAAATATAATTGTTTTGGGAGTAAGCGTGCAAATTAAAAATGGACGAATTTTTACTTTTCAGTTCTCTCAGGGAGAAAATATAGTGAGGGTAGCCATTTTTTTTTTTTGCACTTTCTTTATATTGCCTTGTTTTTCTTCTTCTTATTCTTTTTCTTTTTCTTTTTCTTCTTCTTCTTCTTCTTCTTCTTTTTAGTAAACATAATTATATATTTTGCATATGGATTTTGAGAAAAGATTTAATATAGACATTGTTATCAGAAATGTTTCACTTTTATCATTATTACTATTATTATTATTATTATTATTATTATTATTATTATTATTATTATTATTATTATTATTTATTACATTTAAAGTGTAACAATTAACATCATTCATATGGGTGTGAACTCAGACATAATGAAGCTGAAAGATTAAGACTACATAACCTTCCTTATGTCCCGCGATGGGATCAAATCCGCGTTCACAAGGTTCATCCCTTCTCAACTTGCGAGCATTACCACTGAGCTACCGCGGTCCCGAATGCATAACTGTATACTAACTTTAAATTGTGAGACCAAAAAGTTGTACTAAGTTCGCAATTAGATGGTAGTTTCCGTGGCAAAATGGTAGCGTCCGCGACTCTGAGGCGGCAGGTCGAGGGATCGCGCCCCGTCACGGACTGAGGTTAGTAAGGGCATACACTCAGGGTAACGATTACATCTGCCAAGACAAGTCCTTCGCAAGAAGGCAACCGTCCTAGCCCTTAGTAGAAAAGGGAGTTCGTGACGTAAAACCGAATCCATATTAAGTTCACAATTGGATGATGCATTACTGAGAGAGACATTTCTCCAGTCTGTGTTCACCCCTATTCGAATAGGGACCAGCCGTGACACATAAAACTGGGCTTAAAAAAACAAAACAAATATTAATACCGCAGTATGAATTGGCACACGTGGACGAGAAGAAAGCACCCAAGAAGTCCAATTTTACATCTTAGGAGGCGACATAATTCCAAATTCCTTCTCAAGGAAGGATGAAACTGGGTACATCTTGATAGGAAATTCTCTTAATTAATTCTCATTTTAGTTTGGGCAGGTAAACCCATTTGCAGTTTAGGTAAAAGAAGTGAGAATGCTAAACACTAAACTTTAAAAAAACATCTCGCATTTGCAAATATTTGCACAGTAATTAAAAGGCACTTTATCTCGTAGAAGCTCAAAGCAAATGACAAAAAAACGGCCCCATTACCTAAAAAAGGGCAGTGCTCTATTCAGATCAAAATCGCCCTCTTCCACTTTTAATTGCTTGCACAGTGTTCTTTGCTTGGTTCAACGTGAATGCATAATGTACAAGCGAGTGTTTTTTTTATTTTTTTTTATTTTTTTTATTTTTTATTTTTATGGGGAGATATCAGTTTGAGGAAGAATAATATAGAAATAGCCCAAACATTGGTTGCAATATATGGATCAGGTAAGGATTAGCGAGCTCCAGTACATTAAATAACCCCCTAAGTTCTTAAAGTTAGGTTAGGTTGGGTTAGGCAAATGCCTATCCTAACCTATCCTAACCTAACCTGACTAACCTAACAGTTTACGGGATTATTTAATGTACTGGGGTCTCTAGTCTTTACCTGATCCCAACATTTAACTATACTAGCAATATTACTAGAAATCATAAACCAGAGTAAATATTGATACCCATTTACAATAGAATGAAATCAGAACACTTGATTCAGAAGAAAAAAAAAGATCTTAAAAAAGTATATAAAGCCGGATGGTTGACACGCTATAGAACTTCCATTCACTATATCTGCGATAAGGATGCATACTTCTACCAAATAGTAGCAAGTGGGTGTCATATCAAGGTTGAGAAACCGTGTCTCTGATCTGTGTTCCGTGCTGATTAAAATGTCAAAGTCAACAGAAAACAATAGCACGAAAAAGTCCATAAGAAAAAACTGACCATCTGAATGAAAAGAAAACGCGTGTGTATTACTAAGTACTCTTGCAACCTGAATAAAAGTCTCAAGTTTGGAACTGTGAGAATAATTATAACTATAAAAGCATAAACACCAACTTTTAGGTTATTCAAGATGGCGAACTAAAAACCTTGATTCAAAAGAGGCAAAGAGCCAGAGTCTCTAACGGTCATTAACTGCCAACATTATTATCATCAACTTGACAACTTACATTTACTGCTTTCAGGGAAACTAGTTAAAAGATTGCGTCCATTAAAGCTGTATCTGGGCCTTAACCGCAGGGTCGCTTTGGCCATTATGTTTGATAGGTAAAAGAGACCTTAATGACTCGGCTGAATTACTTCACTCCAGAGAGCATTCTCTCCGGATTTAAAGACCGACCGAAAACCCTGGTTTTAGAGATAAACACGGCAGCCATCCACGAATACAAATGATGGAGTTTGGAGGGAACTGGAATTCGGGGGATGATGTAGGAAGAGCACAAAAGGGGTGATTTAAGATCTCTTGCACGAGGGATCCCCCCCAAAAAATACATATTTTCTGTTTATTTATTTATGCATTTATTTGTGTTCAGCTTGTAATTCTATTTATTGTTTATTATATAAAAGTTTAAATATAACTTATAATCTACTGTATTTGACTTGTGGTCTTGTGGAAAGGTATAGATTCGTGGACATTTGTCGTTCGTGTGTGGGTGAGAATATGAATTGTATTAATATGCGACAGATGCCTTACCTAAATTGAGTAGGTACTGATTTTGATCTGTGGTTAATATATGTCGTTGAGTATACCTTTAATGAACAAATAAATAAATAAATAAATAAATAAATAGAATAAATATAGGCCGTAGATAAAGTTCTCCTTTTTATCCAATTCTATCAAAATTTGCAATGATCCTATTCTATCTGGAAACACTATCAATAAACTCAAAAAATTAATACTAAATATCAGACATAAACTAAAGAAGTTAATATAGTCCAACTTCTCTTCTTTTAGCCATCGTCATTCTTCAGAAATACATAATAAAAGAATAAAAGTAGGAGTACTTGAAAGATATCTAAAGAACGAATCATTCAACCAATATAATTTGCAATGACTGCAGAAAATTGCAATCGTATCTCCAGCTCAAGTGACATTTTATCCATTATCGTTTGAAATGAATGCTTAAAGTCACAATCACATCTAGAATTCAACTATCTCTCTCCTAAAGAGGCGAATGGAAACAAAAATAGTCACCCTAACAGGTGTGCTTGATAGAAATTATAAAAACAAATCGTTGGAAAAATATCGTTTGAAATGAATGCTGAAAGCCACAATCACATCTAGAATTCAACTATCTCTCTCATAAAAAGGCGAATGGAAAGAAAAAATAGTCACTCTAACAGGTGTGCCTGATAGAAATTATAACAACAAATCGTTGGAAAAATATCGTTTGTTGAATGGAAACAAAAATAGTCACCCTATCAGGTGTGCTTGATAGAAATTCTAACAAATCGTTGGAAAAATATAGTGTGAAATGAATGCAGATTGTTGCTGTTATATCCTTAGACTTAAGTAATATAAGGTACGGGGTCTGTTTATGATAATTTGTTTATCTTAATCTCACTTAAAGCAAGTAGGTACTCATGTGTACATATTCAAGACCAATTGGGAAAATACTCATGATCTGTTATAATGTCATGAGTACACTTAATTGGTAATGTAATATATGTCCTACACAGATTCCAAAGGTCATGCAATGATTAGAGAACACAATTTATTTTAAATTTTTTCTTTGGCCCATGGGGTACATTGACTGATCACTAATATAAGGAATGTATGATAAACTTTAGTTAATGTTCCATCAAGACTGAGACATAGAGTAACATATGTTAAAATACAAATATTTTTTAATATTCATGGTCTAAAATTGTTTGGTGGGAAGTTGAGTACAAATAGAGAGACCAATAATATGATTTTTCAATATCTTCAGGGAAGAATGATGAAATTCTTTAAAAAATAGTGAACTCCGAGGTCGCCATTTTAACGGTATAATCTGAAGATAATTGTTCAATACTTTTTATACGCATCAAACGGCGTTCCCTACACTTATGTAAGATCCCATCATAATTATATTTTCCCCACTTACTGTCAATGCTAAGCACGTTTACTTTCATCTCCGTTCCCATGCAGTCTTATTACTGTCAACTCCGCCTACAATCTCCATAATAGCCAATGAAGTTTAATCTTACATTGCCTCATCGTGTCCCACACCAATAAAGGGCGAGCTCAGGAAATTGAAAGCTCCGCCCTCGATCAATCTAATAGCTAATGAATCTTCACCTTACATGTCCCTCGTAACGTCCCACACCAATAAGAGTTGCGTTTTTAGGGAAAGAGGAGGAGTCTGTGTCCATACTAACTGTCATATTTGCTCACAGTTAAGAGTAATCAATTTTTGGACTCGGAAATATTATTTCATGCAAGTCTTCGTGATAAAAAAGAGCTAAGAATCATTATTAATTATTTTAAAAGCAAGCTTTGTACAACAATTACCTGAAATTATAAGAAAAGTGTCTTGTTTCATTTAAGATAGTAATAATACTAATTTAATTCAATAAAATATTACAATGAAGAGACTATGTTTATTAATTTCATCTACATACACATATGGAATGCTGTAATATATATATATATATATATATATATATATATAATATATATATATATATATATATATATATATATATATATATATATAAAGTTGAGCTAGATTTCTCCCCCAGTGGCAAGATGAAGGATGATGCCTCAAAATCTAATGTTATTCGTTTCTTCTTCTTCTTCTTCTTCTTCTTCTTCTTCTTCTTCTTCTTCTTCTTCTTCTTCTTCTTCTTCTTCTTCTTCTTCTTCTTCTTCTTCTTCTTCTTCTTCTTCTTCTTCACCTTTAACCCAATTCTATATAGGGTCGCTATGTCTTGCTAACTATCCACCTTTATCTATCTTGATCCCTTTGCCCCTTTTCTCAAATTTCATTTGCTCTATTATTCTTCCATCGGACCTTTGATCTTCTTCTTCCTTCTCTTCGCATTACATGGACGAATGACTATGATCCTTCTTGTATTTTCTTTGATGATACTCTCGTTACTATATTTTATTCTTAATTACTTGCTATGATATTTAAAATGAATCATAAATTTTATTAATAGTTGATTTATACATGACCAAATATAGATTGTAATGTTTAACAACTGCAATATCACTGGGAGTGCCCATGTGCACGTCCCAGTGTACAGTTATTTGAATAAAAAAGAACTCTCGTTACTATGAATTTTATTTTCTAAGTTTACGTATAAAATCTCGAATCACCTCATTTTATTACTTCCTTCAGCAGATTTTTTTATTTTTTATTTTATTTTTATTTTTAATTTTTAATTTTTTATTTTTTATTTTTTATTTTATAACTTCCTTCAGCAGATTTTTTTTTATTTTTTATCTTATTTTTATAATTTATTTTTTATTTTTTTAGACATTTACTTAAATACTGGTGTGTATTGGGGTATGTGTGCCTCCCTAAATACGAAGAAACATATTCCACGTTTATAAACACGTTATACCTCTTTGAAAATCACAGAATGCATATTTATAGAATAAATTATTTACTTAGTTTTCTAGATCAATAACTCAAGTTTACTAAGCGATATCATATAAGGCAAATAAACTGTAGATTAGAGTTAAGGAATTTCCTTAATAATAATAATAATAATAAAAATAATAATAATAATAATAATAATAATAATAATAATAATAATAATGATAATAATAATAATAATAATAATAATAATAATAATAATAATAATAATAATAATAATAATAATAAAATAATATAATAATAATAATAATAATAATAATAATAATAATAATAATAATGATAATGATGATGATGATGATGATGATAATAATAATACTAAATAATAATAATAACAATAATAATAATAATAATAATAATAATAATAATAATGATAATAATAATAATAATAATGATAATAATGGTAATATAATAATAATAATAATAATAATAATAATAATAATAATAATAATAATAATAATAATAATAATAATAATTATTATTATTATTATTATTATTATTATTATTATTATTATTGTCAAAAACATCACACTCTCTGAGGGCTGAAATATGTACCCATCATGTTCTAAGGATCAGAATTCATACTTTCCCTGCATCTCTAGGAAAATAAAAAATGAAAACTAAATAAATAAATATGCTAATGGTAGGAGGAGAATCTCCAACACTGTTTTATGAAATAGTTAAATTGTTGGAGGTAGAGGGTGGAGGTGGTTGGAGGAAGTTGATGCAAACTAAATAAAATAAAAATGGGAGAAAGTGGGAGGAGAATCGCCAACACACTCCAACACTTTTATGACAGTAAAACTGTCGGAGCGATAGGGTGGCCGTGGAGATGGGTGGAGGTGAGGAGGAAGAGAAACACATTCAGCCGCGTGTGAAAATGACGGCTTCAAACACTTAGTGTAAACGACACACATGCGCTAAAATGAGGAGGAAGAAATATTAAAATACTGAATTGAAAGTTGCATCTAATTATCTTGGCAGCTAATTGTCATCAGCTGTCAGTTATCTGACGGGTCTAATTAACCCCTAATGCCCTTCTACCAAGTATGTTCACTGCTACATTGCGTGCAAGTACTCTGCCTACATACCTCTGACACGTTGATAAATTTCACCGTATACCTAAACACATGAAATAGTCAGGTACATGCAGGTAGGTATATGTTCTCTACTATCTATCTATCTACCACCTATACCGACCTCCCACGTATACTTGATACATGAAAAGTCTTTCCATATTCACAATATTTTTTTAGCTGCAATGTATGTGTGTATGTTCTCTACCTACCTACATACCTACTTACCTACCTACCTACCTGCCTGACTAATTACCTACCTAACTCCCAATCTCCAAAGTATGATAAATTAAAAGTCTTTCCTATTTTCACAATAATTTTTCGGCTGATGAAATTTCACCATCTACCTAAAACTCTCTCCAAACTTCTAATAAATTTTCAAAAACTGTTAAATGAGCAGTGAATTCCCTTAAATAACCAATAATTAAACTTTAATTATTTTATTTTACAAAGCTTTGCACATTACTTTTCTTTAGCTAAAACGAAATGATATTCTATGAACATTTTATTTTAGATTCGCGTTGCACATGCAAACATCCACACTTGTGAATGTATAATATTTTGCCATTAATAAAAAATACCTTCATGTTTGTATAATTATGAGTATGTAGGCACGAGAAGACACGGAAATTGATAAACATGCATAGTTTTTATAATAATTAGCATACAAGCAAATGCCCTCTTGACGCATTCAAATTGATGAATATGCCTTTAACATGGTCAAAAACGAAAAAAAAAAAATATGGACTTCGCTTGAAATAGTCTTTTATATATATATATATATATATATATATATATATATATATATATATATATATATATATATATATATATATATTTATATATATATATATATATATATATATATATATATATATATATATATATATATATATATATATATATATATATATATATATATATATATATATATATATATATATATATATATATATATATATATATATATATATATATATGATTCTTAATCCCTAATATCACCTGTATCTCTTTTTATGGATAAATTTTGATTATTTTTAACGTTTTCAGATCATAAAATATCATTTATTGTGTTCAAAATGAGAAAGAAAAATATATTGAAAATATAATGACACTAGGGCAGCGACGTCTATTATTTAAATCTATTCAATTTCTTTATTAACTTGTATTGTATCTTAAGGGGGGTTTACACGGTCAAACGGTTCGTCGAACGCGGTTCGACAGACAAGTGTTTGAAGTGATGTTCGAACGTGTGAACGGTGTATTTGGTTGTCGAACACGTTCCGTGTTCGACAACCAAATACCCCGTTCACACGTTCGAACATCACTTCAAACACTTGTCTGTCGAACCGCGTTCGACGAAACGTTTGACCGTGTAAACCCCCCTTGAGAAGTGCATAGCTTAACTTCATAATTTTTTTTTTTTTAACTTGCCTGCTTCATGACGTGGAATATCGCTCTTATGTAGGCCTGATTGCACTCCTTCAAATATGATTAACTATCATTATTATTATTATTATTATTATTATTATTATTATTATTATTATTATTATTATTATTATTATTATTATTATTATTATTATTATTATTATTGTTATTATTATTATTATTTTTATCATTATTATTATTATTATTATTATTATTATTATTATTATTATTATTATTATTATTATTATTATTATTATTATTATTATTATTATTATTATTATTATTATTATTATTATTATAGGAGTAGTAGTAGTAGCTGTAGAAGTAGAAGTAGTAATAGTAGTAGTAGTAGTAGGGGTAATAATAATTCTTGTTCTTAGTGAGCGCAATAACTTGGCAAGAATTATCACAAAAATAAAAAAAATTCTCTCCGTCTCTTTTTTTTTCTCCCTATGAGTTTGGCCAAGGAAGAAAGGAAGTAAATATTTGTGCCATCCTGGAAACCGAACTCGAGACCTACTGGGTGAGAGCCAGGCGCTATGGTTGGGTTCTGAAACACACACACACACACACACACACACACACACACACACACACAAAGTCGAGTGCAATCTATCGTAAGCGACAAATCTATTCTCAGATATTATAATTTTTTTAATATATATATATATATATATATATATATATATATATATATATATATATATATATATATATATACATATATATATATATATATATATATATATATATATATATATATATATATATATATATATATTGATAGATAGATAGATAGATAATTAAAATGAGGTATTCTTTTGGAATATGCTCAAATGAGTTACAAAACTCACAAGCAGCTTCACGTGACAGGGTAGAACATCAGAACTAATTCCCAGAAGGAGAATCTAAATGAGGTTTTACAAATATTCAATTATCCATTAATCCCAAACATTGCATAGAAATGCATAGCATAGTAACCACTGTCAACTCAACAAGCTGAGGGAATACAGCATTAGAAGTGTAAGTCCAATAACGAAAAATATATAATGAAAATAAACAACTTTGTTTATGTATCTCTCTTTCTTTCATGGTAGATTTATAATATTGAAATATCTTGATGGTGGCCTTGTGAAGAGAGAGAGAGAGAGAGAGAGAGAGAGAGAGAGAGAGAGAGAGAGAGAGAGAGAGAGAGAGAGAGAGAGAGAGAGAGAGAGAGAGAGAGAGAGAGAGTACATCAAGGAAATATGCTGAGCAACGAAAAGACTTTTGGAGAGAGAGAGAGAGAGAGAGAGAGAGAGGAGAGAGAGAGAGAGAGAGAGAGAGAGAGAGAGAGAGAGAGAGAGAGCATAGAAGAGGAGCGTGAGAGACACCTGAGGCCAAATTTGTTGCTTCTTTTGGGGCAGAGATGCTGGCGGTGGGAGTACAGGTGATAGTAAAGGTGCAAATTGTCCTCCGACATCCGTTCGTTATCAGATAAAGTCCCCAGCATCGAAGTTACAGCCAGGAGCACTTTACAGACGGGCATTAATGGTGCAGACTATTTATTTATTTATTTTTTTTTTTAATTCTGGGAACCATTATGAAATCTCAAAGGTAACTCCTGAAAGTTTTGCATATTTAATGGTTCAGATTCATTTCTTATGCATAGTTTAGGAAGCATTATTAAACTTTACAAGTTTTATATGTAAATTTACAATATTATTTGGAGGAATGGTGTAGTAGTCACTATGGCTCAAACGGTAGCGTCCGCGACTCTGAGGCGTCAGGTCGAGAGTTCGCCCCCCGTCATGGTCTAAGGTTAGCAAGGACATGCACTCAGGGTAACGATTACATCTGCCAAAACAAGTCCTTAGCAAGAAGGCAACCGTCCTAGCCCTTGGTAGAAAAGGGAGTCCGTGACGTAAAACCGGAACAAACATTTGGAGTAATAGTGTAGAAAATTTTTGCGGTCTGGGAATCATTATGAAACCTCTAAGCTTACTGTTGAAAGTTTTGTATGTAAATTTAAGAGAATATTTAGGGTAATGATGCACACACATTCTTACTATAAGTTCAGTTCCTTTATAAAAACCGCCCAGCTTGACTCTGGAAGGTATGCACACAAATTTACAAGAATATTCAGAATAATGGTGAAATTTTTTTTAATGTGTAGTCCGGGGTCTATAACAAAACCTCATACTATAGCATATCCTTGGAAGTTTTTCACGTTTAAAACAAAAATAATAAATAACTAAATAAATAACAAAAAAAAATCAAAGTAATGATGAAAAATTTACTCAACTGTAGTGAGGCATTCTTTATAAAATCCCACAGCTTAACACTGGAAGTTTTTCATGTAAATTTAAAAGAACATTCGGTGTAATAGTAAAAATATTTTTTTTTTTCAAGTGCACAGGGCCATTGGATTATCATAAAACCTCACAGATTATTCTTGGAATTTTTGCATGTAATATATATATATATATATATATATATATATATATATATATATATATATATATATATATATATATTAAAAAAAATGGTTCAGACTTTTAAAATTGTGGTCTGAGATCCATTATAAAAGCTCACAGATTATTCTTCGAAATTTTACTTGCTTAAATTTACAAAAAAATCATACACACACACATGCATATGGAGTAGAGGGGAGAATAACCTCTCCCCAGTTTTCCTTCCTTGATGTCGGCTACCCCCCAATTAAAGGGGGAAACAGCCAAGGTATATGTATGTATGTATGTATATATATATGCCTCATTCCCCCTTGTGAGGGAGTGGCCAAGCCAAGAAACGCACATCATCACGATCCACACAAACCTCAACCACTCCTTTCAGCTCTTCGGGGATAAAGTGTTGCCACGTCTCTCCCCTTCCACCCTCCTTGAGTCACCCACAAGGTAGGCGGGCAAGGATAATCTACAATGAGATCCGACAGCCGCAGCTGTTTACCCCCACCGCTTCATCACATGGCAACTCCCCTCACACCCGTCCACCACAGTTCACTGAGCTAGCAGGTGCGAGAAATCCATTTGGGCCGCGTCATAACAAAAAATCATAGTAAGATCTTGTTAAATGGGAGAAAGAAGTGGAAAATATTAGGTAATCAACTCTCAAAAGCACGTGGGTTTGCGATTTTGACCCTTTTTATTTTCATGTAATAAGAGAGATTATAAGAAATACTTAAAGTAGAAATATTCAGCCTGATTGTGTTTGCTAAAAAGTGGTCAAAGTCACATGGAGGGTCATGAAATGGATTTGAGAGTTATTATAAAGCCTCATAGCCTACTCTTAGAAGCTCTGTATGTGAAGTTCATAAGATTTCATGGTAAAGTTTTGAAGAACCAGAGAAAGAAGAAGAGGAAAATAAATGGTAATCAACTCCTAAAAGCCATAGATTTACAAATTTGAACCTTGTGGTACTATTTAGCAAGGATCAATCTACCACACTTTAGTATTCAAGGAAAATCTCATGTAGAAATATTCTGCCGGATTGTGTTATGTGTGCTACACATGGTCTAAGACACATTAAAGGTGTTGAAATATGACCTTTAATCAACATGGTCATAAAGGCGTTTTTAAAAAACATTAAGTTTTATTTAGTTTCCTTTTTGTTTGTGTCTCCACTGCAGGTGTGCTGAAAGGTGATATGTTAGTCGTAATTTTAGAATCGGGATTATTTCCACAAACACTGGACTATTTCCAAATGTTTTTGATGTTTTATGAAAACTTTCACGAATACAAAATCTCACAGGGAAAAATATATACCCATGAAAATAATGATTTAAGTTGTATAATTATATCAGAATTGACATTTAAATGTAAAAGAAAATTGAGTTAATTGATAAAATTATGAATACAATTAAAAGAATGGAAGCGAAAATGTCAGGATAATAAGTGTCTTTCTGTTTACCATAAAAAAGAAAAAAGAATAAATAAAAAAATAGATGAAAATAATGAGAAAAATAGAAAAAAAAAGAATAAATGCTGAATTAAACTTCCAAATAAGATTATCTCAGCACTTAAACGCCAAATGATGTGTAAGAAAGACAGACGAAAAGGAACATAATAATAATACTAAAAAAAAAGGCAAAAGAAAAAAAAGGAAAAAGGAATCTTGAGAAAGGTTTTGACAGAGGAATGAATGTCGCGGATACCGAAAAAAAGAAAAAGAAAATAAAAAAAAAATCACCATCCCTCTTCAATGTCTCGATGAGAGTTTATGAAAAGTTGAAAAAAAAAATAAATGAGAGAGATAGGTATAGGAAGTCAACATTCACCCTTGTGATAATAATAATAATAATAATAATAATAACGACAACAACAACAACAACAACAATAATAATAATAATAATAATAATAATAATAATAATAATAATAATAATTTATAATAATAATAATAATAATTTATAATAATAATAATAATAATAATAATAATAATAATAATAATAATAATAATAATAATAATAATAATACTGTTACAACTACGGTTGCTGCAAGCTGTTCTTACTACTACTACTACTACTACTACTACTACTACTACTACTACTACTACTACTAATAATAATAATAATAATAATATATAAAATTTCTCTATTTAGCTACAAATAACTTGTTCGCTAATCTTTAACCTCTCTTTTTTTCCCTTTTATTATTAATGCATACGAGTTTACTCGTCCATGAAAGTGGAAATCTAAAATCTAAGGAAATTCTAGAAGCTTTCGGTCTTTTACTGTTTCCATTTGCATCTCCATTATCCATGGCTCTAGAGCGGGAATAGAATAAAAAGTGCATTAGAGTGGAATATATTTAAAAGAATTGCATATGATTTTTATTCAATTGCACAAAGTATTGTAGTAAAAGGTTATAAAAATGTTATGACGAAAACTAGGGTTGAAAAAAGGTTAAGATAATTTTAAAGAATTTCTGAAAAATACATACATACATACATACATACATACATACATACATACATACATACATACATACATACATACATACATTAATATATACATACATACATATATATATATATATATATATATATATATATATATATATATATATATATATATATATATAACATTTGTTTACATATAAACTATGGTTTCAGAAAACTGCCAGAAAAGAGCTCAGGTGATTAAAAAAAAAAATAAATAAAACAAGAAAGGCTAAAACGTACAAGGTGTTGCAGACATTTGTTATAAATTCCATTTGCTAACTATGGCTTAAAATGCAGTTAATTCAAATTGATCCATTACTGAATAGAAAAAAAAAATAAACTCTGATGGTAACGAAACCTTTTTTTAACGTCTATATTCATGAGCTGAGTCAAGGTAAAATACTCTAACTCTTTGGGTAGAAAAAATACAGAGGAGAGAATTTCCAATGCCCTAACTCAGCCCCTTTACTCGACTCTTACGACACGCAGGGGAACACGGATGAAGTAGTCTAGACCCTCCTCCCTTTAAAAGTGGACGATATTTATGATTAATCTTAAATATTCGAAACCTAAATGTCACTATACACGTAGAAGACTAATATCTGGCACTATAAGAATATGTAATATATATAAATATTTACATATACTTTGTACTTTGACTTTTTTCTGTCTGTCGGTTTCCATTGTGATATTACCTCATATCTGCCTTGTCCTTAACCATTTTCTTTTCCTTCGTCTTAGTGTTTTCTTGTGCCCGGGTCTTTATTGATTAGGGCAGTTTTTGTCTGTCCTGGTGTCACACTCATTAAAAAAAAATATTTAATTGGATAAATAGATAAAAATAAACAAACTTGTAAGTCAAAATCTGTGGTTAGGAATTATGCAAGTGTTTTTGTCCAGACTAAAAGATATAAACGAATTTTGTTTATTTTTTTAATTTTTGGCACACAATGGCACTAGCTGGCTATTGCGAAAAAGTTCGAAGATGACGAAACATATGATGTAAATTGAAAAGGAAACTGGCATTAATTTGAAAAGTAATTGGCTAATCTTTTCGTGACTTAAATGATTGGGTGAAAGAGTGATTTGGAAAATCTCAAGTATATTCAATTCATCGTATGTGTCGGAATGGAAAGGATGAGAGAAGGAGCTGTCCATTGTAGAGTCTCTTGACTTACAAGGCTAACTTAGGCCTACAGTGCCAGGGCCGGTATGCACAAAGCATCTCAAGAGTCCTTAGTTAAGGAATATACTTGCCTTGTTTTTAAGTTGGGAGATTTTTTTTGGGTAACATTGGACACTTATTAGTTATAAAATAAAAACCTCTCTAAGTTATAAATAAGGCAAGTCCTTAGTTAAAAATATACGGCTTCCTGGTTGGCGTGCTTTACCTTGGCCAATTCGTTTTCAAGAAAGATTTTGTCAGTTATAAATGTTTTAATTTTTACACGAGAAATGCGGGATGGGTATCATCACCCCATAAAGAACTCTAAACTTTGTAGGTACTGTTCCACCACAGCTGTAAAATGGGTGTACTCTTGAGCCAGCTGAGTTTGCATTACCACGTGGCACAGGAGAAGAAGCTGTTATGCAACCTTTGGGAGTTGAATTCCGCCACCCCAAAGCCCCGGTAACCTCTTTTAGCTATATTTTGGACGTTTTTAAGGAGATAATTTTAAAAAACAAACCAGTTTTTATATATGGCGATTTTAATGATGATCAACTAAAAAGAGAAAATAAAATGAGTAGACTTATTAAGAATTTAAATCTAGAACAGATTATAAATAAACCAACTAGAATCACTCCCACTTCAGTTTCCCAAATCGATCTAGTAATAACAAACTCCAAACATATGATAACTAAGTGTGACGTAATGCCAAGCCCTATAGCAGACCACGAGGAAATTGTAACGTCCCTAAATATTCGCAAACCAAAGAGACAACCAATCTTTAAAACATTCAGATGCTTAAGAAATTATTCACAAGAATTACTTTGTAGTTTACTTATGAATGAAGTACATAAATTAAATGAAATTCTATATACCGATAATATAAATATACAAGTAAGAATTTTAACCAGTGTCTTATCATCATGTATAGATCGATGTGCACCACTCGTGAAAAGAGAAATATTTCGTCCCCCCGCTCCTTGGATAACAGATGACATAAAAAACATTATGAAAGAAAGAGACACACTACAAAATGAAGTAAAACTACAAAGAGATAATATCCCTTTAAGAGAAAAGTTTACAGAGCAAAAGAAACAAGTAAAATCATTATTAAGTAGCAGTAAGAAACAGTATTACAAAAATGAATTTCAAAACGCTAAAGGCAATATCTCTGATACATGGAAAATTGCTAAAACCATGCTTTCCAATAACTGTAATAAAAGTAGTAACATATCAATTATACCCGATGAGGTAGATGTAAGTGCTAAAGCAGAAGAGTTCAATAATTTTTTCGCTGAAGTGGGGAAAAAAACTTTGAAAAAACAAAAAAAGAAATAATGAATGAAATCAATAATAGTAATGGTGGTAATAATAATGATGATGGTAGTAGTAATAATAATAGTAATGTTGATAATGGTGAAAATAATAATGATGGTGGTAGTAATGGTAATGATAATAGTGATGATGGTAGTAATAATAATAATAATGTTTATTTTGAAGAACATAGTGCATTCAATAGAAGTAATGATGTCTTTAACCCTACTACAGTAGATTGTAATACAGTAATCTTAGTAATAAAAAATCTGAAAGACTCTAATGCATATGGATCAGATGGAATTTGTTTTCGTTTTATTAGAGATTCATTATTTGTAATAGCATATTATCTGACGGTAATAATCAATACTTCCATAGTTACCAATATTTACCCAGATTTATGGAAAAATCCCCATGTAATTCCTGGTTTTAAAAATGGAAATCCTGACGACGTCTCTAACTATAGACCAATCTCTTTACTACCAATTTTATCAAAGATACTTGAAAAGATTGTTGCAAATCAGTTAAGTGAGTTTCTTGAAAAAAATAAACTTATTGCAAAAAGTCAACACGGTTTCAGGCCAAAATTATCAACTGAAACTGCCTTATTGAAAATATCAGATGAAATATACAAAAATATAGATAATAAGAAAATATCATTGCTACTACTACTCGATCTTTCTAAAGCTTTTGATAGTGTTAACCAAACTATTTTATTAGAAAAATGCATAAAAATGAACATTGACCCAAGCTGGTTCGAGAACTATTTAAAAAACCGCTACCAGTCAGTCAGGATAAAAGATGTAGTTTCAAGTCGCAAGAAGGTATTGTTTGGGGTCCCTAAGGGATCGATCCTAGGACCTATACTTTTTCTAATATATGTAAACGATCTAGTAAAATATTTACCTAACTGTTATGTCATTCAATATGCTGACAATACTCAAATCTTAATTGAAGGAGAAATTAATGATTTAGAAAATATTATTCGTAGAGCAGAAGAAATTTTGTATATGGCTAAACGTTATTTTCTAAAAAATGGTCTGTTACTTAATGAAACTAAAACCCAATCTATTCTTATTGGATCCAGACAATTATTATCAGAAGTTGATGACAATCTTCATGTAAATTTTAACGGTAATATCATTAAGCCAATGAACTCGGTAAAGAACCTAGGTGTCTATTTTGACCGTTACATGAATTTTGAAAGGCATATAGATGAAATTTATAAAAAAAGTAATGGGTACTCTAATATATCTAAATAGGGTAAAAGACTCATTTGAAACATCAACTCGTATAATAATTGTCCAGTCCTTAGCTATGAGTTTAATTAATTACTGTCTCAAAGTTTGGGGATGTACAAATAAGACTCAATTACAAAGAATACAAAAGTTACAAAACTTTGCAGCACGAGTGGCTGTTGGCAATGTAAGAAAATACGAGCACATCTCTCCTGTTTTAAAAGACCTAGAATGGATAAAGATTAGAGATAAATATGTTTTTGATATATGTACCTTTGTTTTTAATATATTAAGAAACAATCTTCCTGATTGCTTGTATAATTTTTTTACAGTAAGCTCAGTTACCGGGTTAACTACCCGTCAAGGGGAAGATTTATTAGTACGAAGGTCTAAAACTGATATTGGCTCAAGAGATATAAACATTCGTGGACCTCATTTATATAATCAGCTTGACGTAGGGGTTTTGATTATCCCACCGAGTGTCACCACTGACGTAGGGATTTCCTCCTACGTATATATACTTATTATAATTATGGTAGCGTGGTTGGTGAAAGACATCTTCTTATCCATAGTTTATTCTTATTTTAACATCTATGTACTCAGAGCTCCTATTACTACAGTTCCTGTCACGACTAATTCCTGAGTCCCACCCCAGAAGGGGGGAGGCTAACTCAGCTGTACTGTGTTAACTCTGCTGCTGGCAAGGCCCGGTCTCTAACTCTAACTCTGTCTGCCTTGGGTGGTTCTTGAAATACCCCAAGGGCAGGGGCGTGGCTTGTATGGGGAATAAAGGACTGGTTTATATCTCTCACCCTCTTGAGATATGAGATACGCCAGATGGCGAGTCCCAAAAGTCCTACGACATCCCTCCCCACCACACTGAAATATCTCTTATTTCAGTTTCATCATCCTAACTAACATTTGTTTACAATAAAAACGGGGCCGAATTATTTAAGTTATCATCTAAGAAATCCTATTTCTATGAACCCTAAACAAATTACACAAACATAACATATATATAGTACTTCTACAGACAACTAGAGCATGCAGAGTCTATTTCCTTGTTGGAAATCTGTAATACAAACATATTCTCATATTTAACAAAAGTAACCTTAACCACTATGATTTCAGTGTGTAACTAATAACAAACATAAATTAAGATCAAAAGTCAGTTTAGATCATAACATTACTTTATCTACTTCTCTTTTTTCTTCAAAAGACAAAATTGAGTTAATTACAGTAAAATTATGACTCATGTAGAACATTAGCAAACAAATTAAGTAGAGTATTAGCATGTATACACATTTAAAATGATATAGACCATAACATCAATAGTAATTTCTATAAGAAACCTTATCTTATAATTTCTACTCTTATTGTTACTATGGGCATTAATTTATTTTAAAATTTGGCCTTAAAACTACTCCTGAAACAAAACATGTTTTACTGTGTGTAAAGTCAAAACATTTACTATCTTGATATGCAATTACTATTCAGAGACCAATTAATATAAAAACTTAATGAACCTAAAGATTAAATCATAATTCAAATAATAATGATGCTAAAACAAAACACTAATATTATTTAAGCAGAAAAACAACTTATTAATCTTAGTTCAAATCATACAATTTATCCTCAAACAAAACATTTGTTACTTTCATATTATATTACTATTCAGAGACCAATGGATAGGAGAACTTAATGGACACAAAGATTAAATCATAATTCAAATAATAATAATGCTAAAACAAAACACTAATATTATTTAAGCAGAAAAACAACTTATTAATCTTAGTGCAAATCATACAATTTATCCTCAAACAAAACATTTGTTACTTTCATATTATATTACTATTCAGAGACCAATGGATAGGAGAACTTAATGGACACAAAGATTAAATCATAATTCAAATAATAATAATGCTAAAACAAAACACTAATATTATTTAAGCAGAAAAACAACTTATTAATCTTAGTGCAAATCATACAATTTATCCTCAAACAAAACATTTGTTACTTTCATATTATATTACTATTCAGAGACCAATGGATAGGAGAACTTAATGGACACAAAGATTAAATCATAATTCAAATAATAATAATGCTAAAACAAAACACTAATATTATTTAAGCAGAAAAACAACTTATTAATCTTAGTGCAAATCATACAATTTATCCTCAAACAAAACATTTGTTACTTTCATATTATATTACTATTCAGAGACCAATGGATAGGAGAACTTAATGGACACAAAGATTAAATCATAATTCAAATAATAATAATGCTAAAACAAAACACTAATATTATTTAAGCAGAAAAACAACTTATTAATCTTAGTGCAAATCATACAATTTATCCTCAAACAAAACATTTGTTACTTTCATATTATATTACTATTCAGAGACCAATGGATAGGAGAACTTAATGGACACAAAGATTAAATCATAATTCAAATAATAATAATGCTAAAACAAAACACTAATATTATTTAAGCAGAAAAACAACTTATTAATCTTAGTGCAAATCATACAATTTATCCTCAAACAAAACATTTGTTACTTTCATATTATATTACTATTCAGAGACCAATGGATAGGAGAACTTAATGGACACAAAGATTAAATCATAATTCAAATAATAATAATGCTAAAACAAAACACTAATATTATTTAAGCAGAAAAACAACTTATTAATCTTAGTGCAAATCATACAATTTATCCTCAAACAAAACATTTGTTACTTTCATATTATATTACTATTCAGAGACCAATGGATAGGAGAACTTAATGGACACAAAGATTAAATCATAATTCAAATAATAATAATGCTAAAACAAAACACTAATATTATTTAAGCAGAAAAACAACTTATTAATCTTAGTGCAAATCATACAATTTATCAATGGCACTTATTCAAAACTATATCTAAGGGAGACTCTGAGTTTTCGCTTAAAATTATCTTAAAGCTAGTAAAACAAAAAAAATAAAAATAAAAATAAAAATATTCTGTCGTTTAGCACAGTGGACAAAGACGGTGGGGACATTTTCTTTCCCATTTTTTTCAGTTCTAATACGGGGGTAACTTTAATTAACTAATAAGGGATTCTTAAATACCCTTCTTTCTCTCTTCACTAAAGTTTGGACATGTATAGGGATTATTTTTCTTTCTCGTTTACGTGGCTTCTAAAGGTATTATTAAAATATTTTAAAATATTTCTGTGTTTCTTTTCCTCTCTTTTCACTACAGTTATGACATGTATGGGGATCTCCTTGTTTCTGGGATTTCATCAAGATTACATGGTTTTTTTAAAGTAGTTTAAAACTTTTATTTTTTAGGACTGTTCTCCCTTTCTAGGACGACTTTTAATTTCTCTGTCTAGGACGACTTTTAATTTCTCTGTCTAGGACGACTTTTAATTTCTCTGTCTAGGACGACTTTTAATTTCTCTGTCTAGGACGACTTTTATTTTCCCTGTCTAGGACGACTTTTAATTTCTCTGTCCCTCGCTCATGAATTCTTGCTAGGTGCGATTCCACGGTTTCCCTCGGGGATTCTTTTTTTTCCACTCCCTCGCTGTCCTTGCTGCAGGCCCAGGTTTGTTGCCATATCTCCTTTACTCGGATAGGCAAAACAAAAAGGACAAGGACTGGTACCATCCGCTAATCCTCCCAGCCCGGCTTCCTCGTCCCGCCCTCGGCCGATCTTGACTAAGACCACCACGCAGGAGACCTGCAACGTCACAGCGATTCTCTTCCGTACGGCCATCCACACGTACCTTCGAAGCAGATCTCGGGATGAAAATTTGAACCTCTGTCACTACTACAGTTGTAAGAAAGGTTCCCTATGACTTCAGGGTACCAACAATGGCCATACGTTGGTAATCAAGGCTATACTTGGCCTCCCCTGCAACTGCAAGTGATTGCAATCTCTATTCAATGGGCACTAGGGACTTGTCTGAGCGGACAAAATCTAAAGACTTTTAGAACTTGCAGGTCGGGGCTGCCTAGGAATAGGGTGGTAATGGAAGGTATGTGTCTACACAACTAGATTATTATTCCAAGATACTTAGGGCTTAGCAACTGCTACATAGCATTACTCTACTATAAATGTCAAAAAGAACAATCATTAAATGCTGAGAAAAGCCACTAAAGAAACATTCTTATCAGCGGTGGCTACAGTAACATCAAGTATGAATTCAGATAAAAGATACAAATCATCAAGTTACTGCTGATTTCATTTCAAAAATAATAATTAGCAACAGGCCATTGAGAGATAGCAACAATATCAGTCAACATAACAACATTACTAATAATCATGATCTAAAAATAAGAATAATAAACAATAAAAATAAATATACTAAATCAGAAATATCAATATATATACAATGGAGACTGGCATTCAGAAGTAAGAACAGAGTTCTATACTTATACTTCATAGAAATGCTCATTCTAACACAGTCTCTTTTAATATTTAAATTCCTGCTGTCATAATCAATGTATATATATAGAGCATAAGTGGCAACTCGCTGGCTCCACAATTTGTCAATGGGAGTTCTATCTATCCTCTAAACAGTTGCGGCATGTGGCACAAACATTTATGCAAATGGCGGTACTACCGATGTCTTATCAGTATTTATGCAATAACAGCATGCAACAATCTATTGACTGCAATGAAATGTAGGCACAATTATCGCCTAGCTTCGCTGGAAAAAACACACACAAAAAAAATCAAAGACAGCAACGTTCTTTTAGCATTGAACGGAGCCTCTGTCAGGCTCAGAGTCGAGTGAAAGGTAGGAGAGAGAGAGAGAGAGAGAGAGAGAGAGAGAGAGAGAGAGAGAGAGAGAGGCTGGGCGACCGTGAAATACGTTGCGGTTTCCACTCACAAGTCAGCTGAGATGGGCCTCTGTCTTTTACTTGTACTGAAAATAAAAAATTGTCGCAGAGTATCTCTAATAATAAAATAAATAAACAAATGAACGTGAACAAACGTTAGCAATGACTATCGATAGAGTCTTACGTTTATTGTCAGCTCTCACTCTTTCTTTATGACCAAGCTGAAATAATTTTGATAAAACATTATCATGGCTAAAACTCGCAAAGTTTTATTTTATCAATCTAACATATCTCTTCAGACAAATAATGTATATACTGCAGCTAGCAAAGAAAATAAAGAATCATTCATAGATTCACGTCCTTTATCACGTAACATCTATCTTGGAATCTCTCGGAAATTGAATAATAATCTCAATGGCGGAGTAGGGGACAAAACAAAAATAAAACAAACTTGGCATTTCAACCATATCTGGGCAGGTGGAGAATTACTTTCTCAAACATATCCCTCACTAGATATTGCAACAGCGCATCACCTCCCATAAATACAGTCTGATATGGCATGCAGAAGGACCTGGCGGAGCAGGGGAACGATCTTCGCAGACTCCCCAATCATGCTTCCTAACGGTGTTTTCCGCGATTTCACCCCCTAGAGCAACCCCCCATTATACCCCCAGTCATTCATACTCACTCGCTGTCACATTCGCTACATCACTTTCAAGACAATCATCCCCTTTCTGTAAAATTCCCTTTTATTTACAACGTTGGTTTTCCTTTCCCTTATCTCTCTGAAGGAGAGTAACGGTGAAATCTCGGTTGAGCCGCACGGTCACAGACTGCCTCACTAGTCCTAAGTCCCATTCTAACGAACAAACAAACATTCTACTCCCTTGAAGCTACGTTTGGGTGACACTGAAAAACCTTCCCTATTCTAGGACAGCACAAATTCCTCTAATTTACTCTTACTTTCGCCTGCATAGCGCGAAATAAAAACTCATCTCTAAACAATATCACAAAATTTCTTATTCTTCAAAAATAAAATGCCACACACGTATCGTAATGTTAATCCCTTCATCATAACAACATTAAAAAACAATCTGTCATTTATGTCTTTCTTTCGCTAAAACATTCCTCCCGCGGAGAAAAAAACAAACAAAAAAAAGAAAAAACTTAAAAACAGGCGCAATCTTAACACTCTATTTCTTACGCTTTAAGAAATTTATATAAAA
>JAXCGZ010000815.1:37500-39726 GCA_037179515.1 Halocaridina rubra
AGAAATAAAATGAATAAGCTACATGCAGAAGACCACCGCTCCCTGGAACCTCTCCATCAGACGTGAAGTCATGTGTCCATTCACCACATGTCTCCGTCAACCCATAGGTGATACCCAGTGACACTGAAGGACATTTATGCATAGTTAAGGCATCTTGAAACCGTGTTTAAAGTCCGTTTCGAACCTTAAGAGATACTAACAGTAAGGGTTAGCTACTGTCGATGGACTTGAAGGAATTCCTAGGATTGCCATATACAGGGATAGAATGCACTGGCCAAGGGAAGGACAGAAAAGATCGATTTCATATGACCATGATTGTTGTGAGATGGTTGAACTTACAGGTAGTGGAAGAGACATTATGCCTTATACCAAACGTAATCCAGGGTCGAGTTGATGTCCAAAATGGAAGTTTTCTGTATATAAGGTATAGCGATATGGAATGAAATAACTGACAATGAGGTATAAGGCAATTCTCCCTTATACCTTTTGTCCGAATTCGATGTTTTCTGTAAATATGGCGACGATGTGGGTAAAGGGAATAAATATAGGGGAGTCAAAGGCGATTCTACCGAAACGAAACATCTTGCATCCAGGGCCTAGTCCTCCATATCTCTGGGTCCTCTGTACTTTGTCTGTTTTTTTTTTCTGTCTGTCATTTCCCTTTGTGTGATATTACCTCATCTCTGCCTTGTCCTTAACCTTTTTCTTTTCCATAGTCTTGGAGTTTTCTTGTGCAAGGGCCTTTATTGATTAAGGCAGTTTTTGCCTGTCTCGGTGTCACATTCATATGAAAAAAAAAGTCCAAAATCTGGCGCGAAAAAGTGATGATATGGAATGAGAACCAAAACATAATCTTACATTCAACATTTGTCCAAATTTATAGTTCTCAGTGAAAATATGTAATAATAAGGGATAAGGTAACTAAAAGAATGAAAAAATAGATATTGTTTTCCTTTATATGACTAATTCTATCGCTAAAATGCATGTATCATTCACCATTACGAATAGAACATCATGAATGTAATTATATATATATATATATATATATATATATATATATATATATATATATATATATATATATATATATATATATATATATATATATATATATATATATATATATATATATATATATATATATATATATATATACACATACACACACACCCACATAAATATATATATATATATATATATATATATATATATATATATATATATATATATATATATATATATATATATATATGCTTGTCGTTCTTCCGGATTCACGTCACGGACTCCCTTTTCTACCAAGGGCCAGGACGGTTGCCTTCTTGCGAAGGACTATATATATATATATATATATATATATATATATATATATATATATATATATATATATATATATATATATATATATATATATATATATATATATAAATATATATATATATATATATATATATATATATATATATATATATATATATATATATATATATATATATATACATATATATATATATATATATGTGTGTGTGTGTGTGTGTGTGTGTGTGTGTGTGTGTGTGTGTGTGTGTGTGTGTGTGTGTGTGTGTGTGTGGATAATTACATAGGGAGAAGAGAGAGAGAGAGAGAGAGACCAAAGAAAATGCATTTAAATGCAACATAATTACCAATAAGTAAATAACCAATTATATCTCTTTTGATCCTCACTTAACTGAGAAAAATAAACCATTAACGTGTACAATAACAACAATGAAAAATCTTCTCATTCTGTCCTTGAAGAATTTCGACTAAAAATGGAACTTTTTCGCTTTTTCTTTGTTTTTTTTTTTTCGTTTTAAACTTTCCTTCATCTTTATTTCTCATCCTTGTCTTTCCTAACATAGGATGGGGGTCATGGGAAGTCCTCATTCATATATCATCCTTATGTTGCACAAAGAACACATTTATAATGTGCTTTCGTGCATGCGTCTGTGCATCTTAACCCCTTCAAAAAAGAAAAAGAATATTTTTTCCTCCTTGCGTAACAGAAATAGGCATTTATCATTATCTCGGAGATACTGGTGTATAATAAGGGGAGATTTGGTGTGTGT
Organism: Halocaridina rubra; assembly: GCA_037179515.1. Lineage (NCBI taxonomy): Eukaryota > Metazoa > Arthropoda > Malacostraca > Decapoda > Atyidae > Halocaridina > Halocaridina rubra. Next base: position 39,585 of record JAXCGZ010000815.1, read on the forward strand.
GTGTGTGTGTGTGTGTGTGTGTGTGTGTGTGTGTGTGTGTGTGTGTGTGTGTGTGTGTGTGTGTGTGCAAGTGTGTATGTGTGTAATGAGGGGATTAGGTTGAATATGTAATGAGTTTTCAGGTCAAATAGGCAGTATGTGT
>JAXCGZ010000816.1:5000-15000 GCA_037179515.1 Halocaridina rubra
CTCGGGGCTAGCCCCCTCCAGGAGGGCGCCTGGGGGCTAGCCCCCTCCCAGAGGGCACCTGGGGGCTAGCCCCCTCCCGGAGGGCGCCTGGGGGCTAGCCCCCTCCCTGAGGGCGCCTGGGGGCTAGCCCCCTCCCAGAGGGCGCCTGGGGGCTAGCCTCCTCCCGGAGGGCACCTGGGGGATAGCCCCCTCCTGGAGGGCGCCTTGGGGCTAGCCCCCTCCCGGAAGGCGCCTGGGGGCTAGCCCCCTCCAGGAGGGCGCCTCGGGGCTAGCCCCCTCCCGGAGGGCGCCTCGGGGCTAGCCCCCTCCCGGAGGGCGCCTCGGGGCTAGCCCCCTCCCGGAGGGCGCCTCGGGGCTAGCCCCCTCCCGGAGGGCGCCTCGGGGCTAGCCCCCTCCCGGAGGGCGCCTCGGGGCTAGCCCCCTCCCGGAGGGCGCCGCGGGGCTAGCCCCCTCCCGGAGGGCGCCGCGGGGCTAGCCACCTCCCGGAGGGCGCCGCGGGGCTAGCCCCCTCCCGGAGGGCGCCTCGGGGCTAGCCCCCTCCCAGAGGGCGCCTGGGGGCTAGCCCCCTACCGGAGGGCGCCTGGGGGCTAGCCCCCTACCGGAGGGCGCCTGGGGGCTAGCCCCCTCCCTGAGGGCGCCTGGGGGCTAGCCCCCTCCCGAAGGGCGCCTGGGGGCTAGCCTCCTCCCAGAGGGCGCCTGGGGGCTAGCCCCCTCCCGGAGGGCGCCCCGGGGCTAGCCCCCTACCGGAGGGCGCCTCGGGGCTAGCCCCCTCCCGGAGGGCGCCTCGGGGCTAGCCCCCTCCCGGAGGGCGCCTCGGGGCTAGCCCCCTCCCGGAGGGCGCCTCGGGGCTAACCCCCTCCCGGAGGGCGCCTCGGGGCTAGCCCCCTCCCGGAGGGCGCCTCGGGGCTAGCCCCCTCCCGGAGGGCGCCTCGGGGCTAGCCCCCTCCCGGAGGGCGCCTCGGGGCTAGCCCCCTCCCGGAGGGCGCCTCGGGGCTAGCCCCCTCCCGGAGGGCGCCTCGGGGCTAGCCCCCTCCCGGAGGGCGCCTCGGGGCTAGCCCCCTCCCGGAGGGCGCCTCGGGGCTAGCCCCCTCCCGGAGGGCGCCTCGGGGCTAGCCCCCTCCCGGAGGGCGCCTCGGGGCTAGCCCCCTCCCGGTGGGCGCCTCGGGGCTAGCCCCCTCCCGGTGGGCGCCTCGGGGCTAGCCCCCTCCCGGAGGGCGCCTCGGGGCTAGCCCCCTCCCGGAGGGCGCCTCGGGGCTAGCCCCCTCCCGGAGGGCGCCTCGGGGTTAGCCCCCTCCAGGAGGGCGCCTCGGGGCTGGCCCCCTCACGGAGGGCGCCTCGGGGCTGGCCCCCTCCCAGAGGGCGCCGCGGGGCTAGCCTCCTCCCGGAGGGCGCCGCGGGGCTAGCCCCCTCCCGGAGGACGCCTCGGGGCTAGCCCCCTCCCGGAGGGCGCCTGGGGGCTAGCCCCCTCCCGGAGGGCGCCTCGGGGCCGGCCCCCTCCCGGAGGGCGCCTCGGGGCCGGCCCCCTCCCGGATGGCGCCTCGGGGCTAGCCCCCTCCCGGAGGGCGCCTCGGGGCTAGCCCCCTCCCGGAGGGCGCCTCGGGGCTAGCCCCCTCCCGGAGGGCGCCTCGGGGCTAGCCCCCTCCCGGAGGGCGCCTCGGGGCTAGCCCCCTCCCGGAGGGCGCCTCGGGGCTAGCCCCCTCCCGGAGGGCGCCTCGGGGCTAGCCCCCTCCCGGAGGGCGCCTCGGGGCTAGCCCCCTCCCGGTGGGCGCCTCGGGGCTAGCCCCCTCCCGGTGGGCGCCTCGGGGCTAGCCCCCTCCCGGAGGGCGCCTCGGGGCTAGCCCCCTCCCGGAGGGCGCCTCGGGGCTAGCCCCATCCCGGAGGGCGCCTCGGGGCTAGCCCCCTTACGGAGGGCGCCTCGGGGCTAGCCCCCTCCAGGAGGGCGCCTCGGGGCTGGCCCCCTGACGGAGGGCGCCTCGGGGCTGGCCCCCTCCCGGATGGCGCCTCGGGGCTAGCCCCCTCCCGGAGGGCGCCTGGGGGCTAGCCCCCTCCCGGAGGGCGCCTCGGGGCCGGCCCCCTCCCGGAGGGCGCCTCGGGGCCGGCCCCCTCCCGGAGGGCACCTTGGGGCCGGCCCCCTCCCGGAGGGCGCCTCGGGGCCGGCCCCCTCCCGGAGGGCGCCTCGGGGCTGGCCCCCTCCCGGAGGGCGCCTCGGGGCCGGCCCCCTCCCGGAGGGCGCCTTGGGGCTGGCCCCCTCCCGGAGGGCGCCTCAGGGCTGGCCCCCTCCCGGAGGGCGCCTCGGGGCTGGCCCCCTCCCGGTGGGCGCCTCGGGGCTGGCCCCCTCCAGAAGGGCGCCTCGGGGCTGGCCCCCTCCCGGAGGGCGCCTCGGGGCTAGCCCCCTCCCGGAGGGCGCCTCGGGGCTAGCCCCCTCCCGGAGGGCACCTCGGGGCTAGCCCCCTCCCGGAGGGCGCCTCGGGGCTAGCCCCCTCCCGGAGGGCGCCTGGGGGCTAGCCCCCTCCCGGAGGGCGCCGCGGGGCTAGCCCCCTCCCGGAGGGCGCCGCGGGGCTAGCCCCCTCCCGGAGGGCGCCGCGGGGCTAGCCCCCTCCCGGAGGGCGCCTCGGGGCTAGCCCCCTACCGGAGGGCGCCTCGGGGCTAGCCCCCTCCCGGAGGGCGCCTCGGGGCTAGCCCCCTCCCGGAGGGCGCCTCGGGGCTAGCCCCCTCCCGGAGGGCGCCTCGGGGCTAGCCCCCTCCCGGAGGGCGCCTCGGGGCTAGCCCCCTCCCGGAGGGCGCCTCGGGGCTAGCCCCCTCCCGGTGGGCGCCTCGGGGCTAGCCCCCTCCCGGTGGGCGCCTCAGGGCTAGCCCCCTCCCGGAGGGCGCCTCGGGGCTAGCCCCCTCCCGGAGGGTGCCTCGGGGCTAGCCCCCTCCCGGAGGGCGCCTCGGGGCTAGCCCCCTCCCGGAGGGCGCCTCGGGGCTAGCCCCCTCCCGGAGGGCGCCTCGGGGCTAGCCCCCTCCAGGAGGGCGCCTCGGGGCTGGCCCCCTGACGGAGGGCGCCTCGGGGCTGGCCCCTTCCCGGAGGGCGCCTCGGGGCTAGCCCCCTCCCGGAGGGCGCCTGGGGGCTAGCCCCCTCCCGGAGGGCGCCTCGGTGCCGGCCCCCTCCCGGAGGGCGCCTCGGGGCCGGCCCCCTCCCGGAGGGCGCCTCGGGGCTGGCCCCCTCCCGGAGGGCGCCTCGGGGCCGGCCCCCTCCCAGAGGGCGCCTTGGGGCTGGGCCCCTCCCGGAGGGCGCCTCGGGTCTGGCCCCCTCCCGGAGGGCGCCTCGGGGCTGGCCCCCTCCCGGTGGGCGCCTCGGGGCTGGCCCCCTCCAGGAGGGCGCCTCGGGGCTGGCCCCCTCCCGGAGGGCGCCTCGAAGTTAGCCCCCTCCCGGTGGGCGCCTCGGGGCTGGGCCCATCCCGGTGGGCGCCTCGGGGCTGGCCCCCTCCCGGAGGGCGCCTCGGGGCTGGCCCCCTCCCGGAGGGCGCCTGGGGGCTAGCCCCCTCCCGGAGGGCGCCTGGGGGCTAGCCCCCTCCCGGAGGGCGCCTGGGGGCTAGCCCCCTCCCGGAGGGCGCCTGGGGGCTAGCATCCTCCCGGAGGGCGCCTGGGGGCTAGCCCCCTCCCGGAGGGCGCCTGGGGGCTAGCCCCCTCCCGGAGGGCGCCTGGGGGCTAGCCCCCTCCCGGATGGCGCCTGGGGGCCAGCCCCCTCCAGGAGGGCGCCTCGGGGCCAGCCCCCTCCCGGAGGGCGCCTCGGGGCTAGCCCCCTCCCGGAGGGCGCCGCGGGGCTGGCCCCCTCCCGGAAGGCGCCTGGGGGCTAGCCCCCTCCCGGAGGGCGACTGGGGGCTAGCCCCCTCCCGGAGGGCGCCTGGGGGCTAGCCCCCTCCCGGAGGGCGCCTGGGGGCTAGCCCCCTCCCGGAGGGCGCCTGGGGGCTAGCCCCCTCCTGGAGGGCGCCTGGGGGCTAGCCCCCTCCCGGAGGGCGCCTGGGGGCTAGCCCCCTCCCGGAGGGCGCCTGGGGGCAAGCCCCCTCCCGGAGATCGCCTGGGGGCTTGCCCCCTCCCGGAGGGCGCCTGGGGGCTAGCCCCCTCCCGGAGGGCGACTGGGGGCTAGCCCCATCCCGGAGGGCGCCTGGGGGCTAGCCCCCTCCCGGAGGGCGCCTGGGGGCTTGCCCCCTCCCGGAGGGCGCCTCGGGGCTGGCCCCCTCCCGGAGGGCGCCTCGGGGTTGGCCCCTTCCCGGAGGGCTCCTCGGGGCTGGCCCCCTCCCTGAGGGCCACTCGGAGCTGGCCCCCTCCCTGGAGGGCGCCTCGGGGCTGGCCCCCTCCCGGAGGGCGCCTCGGGGATGGCCCCCTCCCGGAGGGCGCCTTTAAGTTAGCCCCCTCCCGGAGGGCGCCTCGGGGCTGGCCCCCTCCCGGAGGGCGCATCGGGGCTGGCCCCCTCCTGGAGGGCGCCTCGGGGCTAGCCCCCTCCCGGACGGCGCCTCAGGGCTGGCCCCCTCCTGGAGGGTGCCTCGGGGCTAGCCCCCTCCCGGAGGGCGCCTGGGGGCTAGCCCGCTCCCGGAGGGCACCTGGAGGCTAGCCCCCTCCCGGAGGGCGCCTGGGGGCTAGCCCCCTCCCGGAGGGCGCCTGGGGGCTAGCCCCCTCCCGGAGGGCGCCTGGGGGCTGGCCCCCTCCCAGAGGGCGCCTGGGGGCTAGACCCCTCCCGGAGGGCGCCTCGGGGCTGGCCCCCTCCCGGAGTGCACCTCGGGGCTAGCCCCCTCCCGGAGGGCGCCACGGGGCTGGCTCCCTCCCGGAGGGCGCCTCGGGGCTGGCCCCCTCCCGGTGGGCGCCTCGGGGCTGGCCCCTTCCCGGAGGGCGCCTCGAAGTTATCCCCCTCCCGGAGGGCGCCTCGGGGCTGGCCCCCTCCCGGAGGGCGCCTCGGGGCTGGCACCCTCCCGGAGGGCGCCTCGGGGCTAGTCCACTCTCGGAGGACGCATCGATGGTAGTCCCCTCCCATAGGACGCCTCAGGGCTAGCCCCCTCCCGGAGGGCGCCTTAGGGCTGGCCCTCTCCAGGAGGGCGCTCTCCTGTAGGGTGCCTTGGGGTTAGCCACATCCCGGAGGGCGCCTCGGGACTAGCCCCCTCCCGGAGGATGCCTTGGGGCTTAGCCCCTCCCTGAGGACGCCTCTGTGCTAACCCCTTCCTGGAGGGTTCCTCGGGGCTAGCCCCTTCACAGGAGGGCACTTTTGGGCTAGCCCCTTTCCATTAGAGCGCCTCGGGGCTAGCCACCTTCCGTAGGACGCCTCGGGGCTAGTCCACTCCCGGAGGGCGCCTTGGGGTTAATCCCCTACCGGAGGAGCATCTCCAGGCTAGCCCCCTCCCGGAGGGCGCCTCGGGGCTAGCCTCTTCCCGGTCGGCGCCTCGGGGCTATCCACCTCCCGGTGGGCGCCTCGGGGCTAGTTCCCTCCCGGAGGGGGCCTTGGGGCAAGCCCACTCCCGGGGGGCGCCTTGGGGCAAGCCCCCTCCTGGAGGCCGCTTCGGGCAAGCCCCCTCCCGGGGGGCACCCCGGGGCAAGTCCCCTCCCGGGGGGCGCCTCTGGGCAAGTCCCCTCCCGGGGGGCGCCTCGGGGCAAGTCCCCTCCCGGGGGTCGCCTCGGGGCAAGCCCGCTCCCGGGGGGCGCCTCGGGGCAAGTCCCCTCCCGGGGAGCGCCTCGGGGCTAGCCCCCTCCCGGAGGGCGCCTCGGGGCAAGCCCCCCACGGAGGGCTCCTCGGGGCTCGCCCCCTCCCGGAGGGCGCCTCGGGGCTCGTCCCCTCCCAGAGGGAGCCTCAGGGCTCGCTCCCTCCCAGAGGGCCCCTCGGGGCTCGCCCCCACCCGGGGGGCACCTGGGGGCTAGTCCCCTCCCGGGGGGCGCCTCGGGGCAAGCCCGCTCCCGGGGGGCGCCTCGGGGCAAGTCCCCTCCCGGGGGGCGCCTCGGGGCTAGCCCCCTCCCGGAGGCTGCCTCGGGCAAGCCCCCTCCCGTCGGGCGCCCCGGGGCAAGTCCCCTCCCGGGGGGCGCCTCGGGGCAAGTCCCCTCCCGGGGGGCGCCTCGGGGCAAGTCCCCTCCCGGGGGGTGCCTCGGGGCAAGCCCGCTCCCGGAGGGCGCCTCGGGGCTCGTCCCCTCCCAGAGGGAGCCTCAGGGCTCGCTCCTTCCCAGAGGGCCCCTCGGGGCTCGCCCCCACCCGGGGGGCACCTCGGGGCTAGTCCCCTCCCGGGGGGCGCCTCGGGGCAAGCCCGCTCCCGGGGGGCGCCTCGGGCAAGTCCCCTCCCGGGGGGCGCCTCGGGGCTAGCCCCCTCCCGGAGGCTGCCTCGGGCAAGCCCCCTCCCGTCGGGCGCCCCGGGGCAATTCCCCTCCCGGGGGGCGCCTCGGGGCAAGTCCCCTCCCGGGGGGCGCCTCGGGGCAAGTCCCCTCCCGGGGGGCGCCTCGGGGCAAGCCCACTCACGGGGGGCGCCTCGGGGCAAGTCCCCTCCCGGGGGGCGCCTCGGGGCTAGCCCCCTCCCGGAGGGCGCCTCGGGGCTAGCCCCCCACGGAGGGCGCCTCTGGGCTCGTCCCCTCCCAGAGGGAGCCTCGGGATTTGCCCCCTCCCAGAGGGCCCCTCGGGGCTCGCCCCCACCCGGGGGGGACCTCGGGGCTAGTCCCCTCCCGGGGGGCGCCTCGGGGCTAGTCCCCTCCCGGAGGGCGTCTCGGGTCTAGTCCCCTCCCGGGGGGCGCCTCGGTGCTAGTCCCCTCCCGGGGGCGCCTCGGGGCAAGCCCCCTCCCGGGGGACGCCTTGGGGCAAGCCCCCTCCCGGGGGGCAGCTCGGGGCAAGCCCCCTCCCGGTGGGCGCCTCGGGGCAAGTCCCCTCCCGGGGGCGCCTAGGGGCAAGTCCCCTCCCAGGGGGTCGCCTCGGGGCAAGTCCCCTCCCGGGGGGCACCTCAGGGCAAGCCCCCTCCAAGGGGGGCGCCTCAGTGCAAGTCCCCTCCCTGGGGGCACCTCGGGGCAAGCCCCCTCCCGGGGGGTGCCTCGGAGCAAGCCCCCTCCTGGCGGGCGCCACGGGGCAAGCCCCCTCCCAGGGGGCGCCTCGGGACAAGCCCCCTCCCGGGAGGCGCTTCGGGGCAAGCCCCCTGCAGGGGGGTGCCTTGGGGCAATCCCCCTCCCGGGGGGTGCCTCGGGGCAAGCCCTCTCCCGGGGGGCGCCTCGGGCAAGCCCCCTCCTGGGGGGCGCCTCGGGGCAAGCCCCCTCCGGGGGGGGCGCCACGGGCCAAGCCCCCTCCCGGGGGGCACCTCGGGGCAAGCCCCCTCCCGGGGGGCGACTCGGGGAGAGCCCCCTCTCGCAGGGCGCCTCGGGGCTAGCCCCTTCCCGGAGGGCGCCTCGGGGCTAGCCCCCTCCCGGAGGGCGCATCAGGGCTAGCCCCCTCCCGTAGGGCGCCTCGGGGTTCGTCCCCTCCCGGGTTGTGCCTCGGGGCTCGCCCCCTCCCGGAGGGTGCCTCGGGGCTCGCCCCCTCCCGGGGGGCGCCTCGGGGCAAGCCCCCTCCCGGGGAGCGCCTCATGGCAAGCCCCCTTCCAAGGGGAGCCTCGGGGCAAGCCCCCTTCCGGGGGGCGCCTCGTGGCAAGCCCCCTCCCGGGGGGCACCTCGGGGCAAGCCCCCTCCCGTGGGGTGCCTCGGGGCAAGCCCCCTCCCGGGGGGCGCCTCGGGGCAAGCCTCTTCCCTTGGGCGCCTCGGGGCAAGCCCCCTCCAGGGGGGCGCCTCGGGGCAAGCCCCCTCCCGAGGGACGCCTCAGGGCAAGCCCCTCCCGGGGGACGCCTCGGGGCAAGCTCCCTCCCGTGGGGCGCCTCGGGGCAAGCACCCTCCCGGAGGGCGCCTCGTTGCAAGCCCCCTCTCGGGGGGTGCCTTGGGGCAAGCCCCCTCCCGGGAGATGCCTAGGAGCAAGCCCCCTCCCTGAGGGCGCCTCGGGGCAAGCCCCCTCCGGGGGGGTGCCTTGGGGCGAGCCCCCTCCCGGGGGGCGCCTCTGGGCAACCCCCCTCCCTTCGGGCCCATCGGGGCAAGCCCCCTCCCGTGGGGTGCCTCGGGGCAAGCCCCCTCCCGGGGGGCGCCTCGGGGCAAGCCCCCTCCCGGGGGGCGCCTCGGGGCTAGCCCTACTCCCGGGGGCGCCTCGGGGCTAGCCCTTTCCCGTGGGCGCCTCGGGGCTAGCCCCCTACCGGGGAGCGCCTCGGGGCTAGCCCCCTCCCGGGGGGAGGCTGGGGGATAGCCCCTCCCGGAGAGGGTCCCTCGGGGCTAGCCCCCTCCCGGAGAGGCCCCCTCGGGGCTAGCCCCCTCCCGGAGAGGCCCTTTCTGGGCAAGCCCCCTCCCGGAGAGGCCCTTTCTGGGCAAGCCCCCTCCTGGAGGGTGCCTCGGTGCTAGACGGAGAGCCCCTCGTTGCTAGCCTTCTCCCGGGGGGGGTTTCGGGGCTAGTCCACTTCCGGAGGGCGCCTCGGGGCTAGCCCCCTTCCGGATTGCGCCTCGGGAGGTTGATCTTTACACTGTTAAAGAAGTTCTCTTTCTTCTTCATTGATCATTATCACTAAGGCCGCTTTCTCACCAAAATGGCATGTCGCACATGCCACGTGCAACGTGCCACTTTGGTGTGAAAGCGGTCTAACAGGACACAGTAATTCTCATTCTTTTTTATGCTTTCAAAATAAATAAGTACATTTACTTAGTAAAATACTAGCTAAGCTATGTTATTTTAAAAAGCAAGTTTATATGACGTATTTCTTTAAGTTTTAGTTTTTGAGGGAATGTTGGTTTCCTGTTTGTGACTTCATATTAAAAATAGTTTGTAATGGTCAAATTTCAGTATTTTTAATCAAGATTTTGATCATTTGCTCTGCTCTACTGGAAATGGCATTCACATCAAATTGATACAAAAATATAGAAAATAATGAGAATTAATGATGTTGAAGAGGCATCAATTTTAATGCAATCCATCCAGCTTATGTGTGACGCAATATTAGCGGCCACCCATGTGATTTACTGTGTTGGTAAGTTTGACAAGACCTCTTTCATCTTTGTATTAAGATGGCAAAGTGTTTATAGCTCACTCCATTATGATATCACATACTGATCTCAATGATCGATTGACGTAATAAGTGTTATCAAAGAGATGACATGTTTGTAACTCGTTGCATTAGTATCTCACATTTCTACAGTGTTGTTTGTACCAAACTGGGTTCCTTTAGGCACGCCCCTCTCACTATAGGTGATTGGTTGTACCCCCTTTTCTGGAAGCTTATTGGTGGAGGCGTGACCAAAAATACCACGCCCCATATTGGGGATACAAAAGAGTCAACCCACGACCGAGTGGGAGGGAGAAGCAGTCGAGCAGTCAGAGAGAGTCAGAGTTGTGTAGGCGTTTATATGGATTTAACATTTACGTTACAGGGACGGGGACATTGAGGCATAGAGGAATCACATAACCTCTTAATAATTTAAGTGTTAAATATTTTGGTATATCTATCATCACCTCGCACGCTGTAGCTCTGGCCTGTTAGTGTAGAAAATATCTATACGACACTGGCAAAATACTGGTGGAACATAGCATTATGACTCCTGTTAAGATATTCACCTATACGACATTGGTGGCCCGAATGAGATTGGGAATTGAATTAAATGCTAAAATGAAGCCACGAGTGAAGTTGGGGAATCTGTAATATGAACATAGTGGCATTCAGTTAGAATGCGTTCATTCCTAAGTATAGCAGATATAAGCTATAAGGTTGGATTCCTTTTAACCTTCTGTGGTGTAGTGGTAGCGCCTTGACTTAGTAATCATAAGTCCTAGGTTCGAGTCCCGGTCGGGGTAAAAAATGATTCATGTTTTCACATATGTAATGTGCTTATTTGATAATTTCATGGCCCGAATGAGATTGGGAATTGAATTAAATGCTAAAATGAAGCCACGAGTGAGGTTGGGGAATCTGTAATATGAACATAGTGGCATTCAGTTAGAATG
>JAXCGZ010000816.1:20000-39686 GCA_037179515.1 Halocaridina rubra
TGTGTGCTAAGTCCTTTTCTATTCAATATCCTTATGCATCGTCTACTCTCCCTCCTTCTTGTCATCCCCGGTACTACAGTTACCTGCTATGCGGACGACATATGCATCGACACGACCTCAACTCACGACCTTCAGCACATGCTCCATGATTTTTACGTGTCTGCTACCTCCTGTGGCCTTATTATCTCCCCAGAAAAAAGCAGCATTTTTACTTCCCGCAACTGCAGAGCACTGCCCGCATTCGCCATGGGTGGTAATGTCATCCCTCACTGCACACAGTACACGTATTTAGGTGCACCAGTCCGGATCACCCCAGCTATACCTGCACGTCAACGAATTCATCCCTTTGTGAAGAGCCTTCTTGACCGTCTGGAGCCCCGCTTTGCACCTGTCAAGTGGCTTGCCAACAATGCTGCAGGAGTCTCCATCCCAGTGGCGAGGACCCTCCACATCCTACTACTTCGGTCAGTGGTCGACTATCTGTCTCCTGCCTTGTGTCAACTTCCTAGACCAGCTCTCGAGCCACTTGAAAAGTTCCAGAATCGAGTCATGAGATTTATCTTGGGATGTTCTCTCTCTACCCGTATTGTGAGTATGCAGTTGGAGCTCAACTTGCCCCCTCTTGTGATGAGGATTTATGCCAATGTGTCCTATTTTACTGTTAAGTGTCTTCACTACCCCTTTCTTGCTCCGTACTTCTCTGCTGTCATGAGGACGTCCCTGGATCCAGACGCACCCAGGCTCCCACTTCGAGCAGGAGGTCATAACCTTATCAGGGTGGTGAGTGACATTCTCCGTGGCCTTGACATCGACCTGCCTGTGCAGGCGGCTGTCCCAGATTTACCACCCTGGTGTGTCCCCCTCCCCGCTGTCACATATACACCGACCTCGAAGGATGTCTATCCCCCCCTGCAGAGACAGTTAGCTCTGGAGACTATTGCTGATGTGTCCACGTCTGTCCCTGCAGCACACCACGTCTATGTTGATGGTTCTGTGCAAGCAGATGGGAGGGCGGCATGTGAAAACATGAATCATCGGGGTAAAAAATTTTTCATGTTTTCACATGTGTAATGTGCTTAATTGATTGTAGTTACCGTGGCTCAATCGGTAGCGTCCGCGACTCTGAGGCGTCAGTCGAGGGTTCGCGCCCCGTCATGGTCTGAGGTTAGCAAGGGCATGCACTCAGGGTAACGATTGCATCTGCCAAAACAAGTCCTTTGCAAGAAGGCAACCGTTCTAGCCCTTGTTTGAAAAGGGAGTCCGTGACGTAAAACCGGAACAATGTGCTTAATTGATTATTGTATAGCCCGAATGAGATTGGGAATTGAATTAAATGCTAAAATGAAGCCACAAGTGAGGTTGGGGAATCTGTAATATGAACATAGTGGCATTCAGATAGAATGCGTTCATTCCTAAGTATAGCAGATATAAGCTATAAGGTTGGATTCCTTTTAACCTTCTGTGGTGTAGTGGTAGCGCCTTGACTTAGTAATCATAAGTCCTAGGTTCGAGTCCCGGTCGGGGTAAAAAATAATTCATTTTTTCACATATGTAATGTGCTTAATTGATTAATATATATATATATATATATATATATATATATATATATATATATATATATATATATATATATATGAATCATTTTTTTTTTTTTTTTTTTTTTTTTTTTACCCCGACCGGGACTCGAACCTAGGACTTATGATTACTAAGTCAAGGCGCTACCACTACACCACAGAAGGTTAAAAGGAACCCAACCTTATAGCTTATATCTGCTATACTTAGGAATGAACGCATTCTAACTGAATGCCACTATGTTCATATTACAGATTCCCCAACCTCACTCGTGGCTTCATTTTAGCATTTAATTCAAATCCCAATCTTATTCGGGCCATTAAATTATCAAATAAGCACATTACATATGTGAAAACATGAATCATTTTTTTTTTTTTACCCCGACCGGGACTCGAACCTGTGCTTATTTGATAATTTAATGGCCCGAATAAGATTGGGATTTGAATTAAATGCTAAAATGAAGCCACGAGTGAGGTTGGGGAATCTGTAATATGAACATAGTGGCATTCAGTTAGAATACGTTCATTCCTAAGTATAGCAGATATAAGCTATAAGGTTGGGTTCCTTTTAACCTTCTGTGGTGTAGTGGTAGCTCCTTGACTTAGTAATCATAAGTCCTAGGTTCGAGTCCCGGTCGGGGTAAAAAAAAAAAAAAATGATTCATGCTTTCACATATGTAATGTGCTTATATATATATATATATATATATATATATATATATATATATATATATATATATATATATATATATATATATATATATATATATATATATATATATATATATATATTCGTTGTTTTATTTAATGGGCTTTTCCTACCATTTTAGACTGCATGTTAACAGTTCAGTGTTATTATATATATATATATATATATATATATATATATATATATATATATATATATATATATATATATATATATATATATATATATATATATATATATATATATATATATATATTTAAGATGTATGTATATATATATATACATGTATATATATATATACTATATATATATATATATATATATATATATATATATATATATATATATATATATATATATATATATATATATATATATATATATATATATATATATATATATATATATATATATATATATATATATATATATATATATATATATATATATATATATATATATATATATATATATATATATATATGATTCCTTTGTTTATATACTTTTTAAGATTCATGCTTATGCAGCCTATACACTCTGTGAAAAGTTATTTGCTTTTAGAGGAAGATTTGTTTATTTATTAATATATTTATTATTAGTTCTAGTTTAGCACTTAGATCCTTTTTCTGTCTGGTAATGTTGTTTCATGAGAGAGAGAGAGAGAGAGAGAGAAAGAAAGAAAGAAAAAGGAAAGAAAAAAAAAAAAAAGAAAAGAAAAGAGAGAAAAATAAATATCCTAAAACTTCGGGAGATGAACTTTATAGGAGAAAAAAGGAGAGAGAGAGAGAGAGAGAGAGGAGAGAGAGAGAGAGAGAGAGAGAGAGAGAGAGAGAGAGAGAGAGAGAGAGAGAGAGAGAGAGAGAGAGAGAGAGAGAGAGAGAGAGAGAAAAAGAAAAATCCTAAAACTTCGGGAGATGAACTTTATAGGACTGACATAAAGAGAGAGAGAGAGAAGAGAGAGAGAGAGAGAGAGAGAGAGAGAGAGAGAGAGAGAGAGAGAGAGAGAGAGAGAGAGAGAGAGAGAGAGAGAGAGATAAAACACTGTAGTGAAAACTTTTTAGGCTGGCACTATCCATTAAAAAATAAAACTTTTTTTACGAGGACTTTAAATGTGTCGAACTTTTTTAGAATTGGTTGATTAAGATATTGATAGTGTTCCCGAACTGACCTTCAAAAACCAAACTCCCACGTTCAACTATTTAGTGTTTCATTCCTTTTGTCTGTTACATTATTGTTGTTTTTTATGTCTTTTAGAATGAAAGGAATCGACTCGCACTTGAAATGAGTCTCTCTTGAACTGTATTTTGGCACCATGAATAACTCTTGAGTCTTCCTTTACATAATGTATAATTGGACATATATTCATGTTTGTAATACTCTAGACATGTGACTCAAAAGCGTTTTGTTTACCACAAACATTCATGAGTAGCCTATAGCATCTCCGGAGATTCATGCGTAGTCGTCTCAAACTATCTTTAACATATTTCAGTTATCGAGGGGAGTTTCTCTCTCTCTCTCTCTCTCTCTCTCTCTCTCTCCTCCTCTCTCTCTCTCCTCCTCTCTCCTCTCTCTCTCTCTCTCTCTCTCTCTCTCTCTCTCTCTCTCTCTCTCTCTCTCTCTCTCTCCATGGTATGGTTTACAGCATTCAGCATTTGTATAAGAACCGAAGACAAGCTTTTGATTGTTTAAGATGCTTCATTCAATATCAAAGGAATATTATCACTGTTTGACAAGAATAAATATCAAATTTTTTATGAGTGTTCCACTGGAACGGACAAATAAAACTGCCCTAATCGCTGCAGAATACCTAGAAAATGTAAAACAAAGAGAAACAGAGATGGGTTTGTGGTGACTTGTCAGATGTGGAGGGATAATAAGAGATGTATAACTAATACTCCAGAGTTTTCTGTTTAAATGTAGGCATTGGAAGCAAACAATAACTGAAGGAAGACCTAATCCTGAGCTGTCCTGACCAGTCTTATTTAAATCCAAAAGACTTCTAGCTTTAGTATCGCAATGGGCGGATGATGCCATGGGCCACTCTACTACATAGTACTGCAAAAGATTTATTTAGAAAATAATATGGCATGCCGAATGTTTTTGCTTATGAAAATGCTGAGTTGTATACATTTGGGTACAGTGCATTGGTAAGGGTCTACTGTAAGACTTCAGTCATAAGAAGGTCATCGTGAATTGGGTCCCAATAATATCAGGTGATGATACGTTATAAAACAGCTCATAAAAGTCATTCTTCACACAAGAAAAGAGGGCAAATGATAATGTTAAAGAACGAAGTGTGCATGAGCTTAAAGTTAAGAAGACTGTCATGGCCGCTTTCACACAAATGTTGCAGGTCTCACGTGGCATGCCACGTGGCACGCCAGCTGAAAACGAACATCCGGAAATATATGAAATCGTTCACACAGAAGTGGCGTGACACGTCCCATGTGCCACGCCACTTCTGTGTGAAAGGTTTCATATATTTCCAGATGTTCGTTTTCAGCTTGCGTGCCACGTGGCATGCCATGTGGGACGTGCAACTTTGGTGTGAAAACGGCCTTACATTTACAGTAGCTTCTTGGATACGATTATGGATAAAAGGAAACTATAAGAATATAAACCAGTGGATCACAGTGGCACAGTGGTTAGAACACTCGGCCACCGAAGGTGAAAGGGGATTGAGCCCACCCCGGTGCGTTACGAAGGGCATCTGTAATTATGCCCGAAACTTGCATTAAGAATTTGAACACTCTCTCTCTCTCTCTCTCTCTCTCTCTCTCTCTCTCTCTCTCTCTCTCTCTCTCTCTCTCTCTCTCTCTTTTCAATACAAGGTTTATTTAGCTTATTACAGGTACCTATACTATCTTTCTGCTTCTTTGTATTTCTTACGTTTATCGTCACAGTCATTCCAACCTTGTTTACTATTATTTATAAAATTGACCATTTTATTTTTGCGTCTTAACACTTGGAATTTACCAGAGAACAGGCCTGAATACATGGGCTTAATAACAAGGCTCATGATGATGTTAAAAGAAAGAATTCGAACTTGAGAGCAGAGATATGACCCTTACATAGCTTTTAGCTTAAAGAAATATCACAAATAGATTTATATATATATATATATATATATATATAATATATATATATATATATATATATATATATATATATATATATATATTATATATATATATATAGCAGAACTTTCAACGCCATATCTTACTGCTCTTTTATGCTCGGAAATTCTCTGGCCTAGCGAACGACCAGTTTGACCTATGTAGGATTTTTCGCAGGAACAGCAATCAAACTGGTCGTTCGCTAGGCCAGAGAATTTCCGACATAAAGAGCAGTAAGATATGGCGTTGAAAGTTCTGCTTTATTTGTGCATATGCGAATACTGGGCACCCTATTATTGGAGTGAGTCCTCATTGCTATATAAGAGTAATTGCCAATATAGGAGAAAGATACTTGAAGCAGCCATTATAGAAAAATCCGAAACATTAAATTTATCAAATGGACAGTGGAGATCTGACGTTGTGGATGAAGCATTATTAAAAGACCTCATTAAGAAGATTATGCCAAATGACCGTCCACCTGACCTGAGGTTTGAAGATAATCCCATCGTGAATCCTCCTGGGAATCATAGCTAGTATCTCTCCCCACCTTTATCCACAGCTCTGTATTTATCAATTCATTTGTACCTGAAGAGGACTGGAGTCCAGTCGTAATATATAGTACATCTTCGCTTCTTTTTGTGTTTTATTTATGGGCCTTTTTTTGCTTCATATTGTGCTGTGATATAACAGTTTATTTTGCATATATATATATATATATATATATATATATATATATATATATATTATATATATATATATATATATATATATATATATATATATATATATGATAAACAATGTGATATATAGCTATATGAATAATAAACCAATTTGATATATAAATATATGAATAGTAAACAATTCTGATATATAGATTTATGAATAATAACCCAGTTTTATTTTTGACTTTGCCTATATTGTGCACATGATAAATATCTCTCTTCATCTACGAATGACGTAGTATTTTTTCCATCCCTGGAGTAGGAGCGGGTGTAATTACAGCAGGCTAAATGTTTACATTATTAAAAGTATGAAGCCAGTGATGAAACAGCATCCACAAAAGCTTGAGCTTGTGTTGGGTGGAAATTCAATAGCTCGTTTACTTTTGATCAAAAGAAATTGTCTCCCTTTTTATTGGTGTTAATGATATGTCTTCTTCATAGGTACGATAGGACATCAGGTGTCTGTTTTCACTTTCTCCTTAGTCATTTTTGTTTTTTGTTTTGTTTGTTTAATCTTCCGATCTTGTAAAAATTTGTTACTCCCGTAATCTCCATATAAAGTTATATAACCCCTTACCTTGAGAGGTTAGGTTAGGTGAAATGTATACATGAATAACTAAGTACCCTGGGGTTACTCTGCTTTACAAGATTCAATTTTTCCTTTATCGTTTAAAGTCTTTCATGTCATCTCGACTCAGGTATGAGAGAGGAAGAGAGAGTGAGTTAGAAAAGAGACATTTGAATGAATAAGCGAGTCATGAATATCTTGAATACCTTCCCAAATGGGACCATCATATATTCATGTTGACATTATGTGTGGTTGGAGTGGTTCCTTGGCTCCTTGAAAGAGAAGAGAGAGAGAGAGAGAGAGAGAGAGAGAGAGAGAGAGAGAGAGAGAGAGAGAGAGAGAGAGAGAGAGAGAGAGAGAGAGAGAGAGATCTCTATAGATTTCTAAAAAGAGACACTGAGGCACTTTCTCTTCTCATATTTTGTGGTTTTGTGAATACATTCATGTTAAAATATGTTGGACATTTTTCTTCCAAGGAAGACTTTACTTCTCTTCCTCTCTCTCTCTCTCTCTCTCTCTCTCTCTCTCTCTCTCTCTCTCTCTCTCTCTCTCTCTCTCTACTCTCTCTCTCATATATATATATATATATATATATATATATATATATATATATATATATATATATATATATATATATATGTGTGTGTGTGTGTGTGTGTCTGCTTATGTAGACGCTTTCCAATTATTAATCTGTCTATATGTGTATCTATTCCTGTCTCTCAGTATGATTATTAATCTGTCCTCCTGTCTTGTCAGACGGTACCATCTTGCTCTTTTAGATCGTCAGCTTTTTGTTTTTTTGTCTGTCTCGTTGTCTCTCCATCTCATTACCCGTCCAAGGTTATGATTTATGATATTCAGCTTATCACACTTGTTATTCCCCGTCTCTCGTCCTCATTAATGGCCGTTAATGATAATTACACTCATTATCCTTATACCATAATCATCCTTGAAGTTTTAATTTAATTTAAGGGTGAAAGGAAAGTGTCCGTAACTTCCCATTAAAGCAGTTTGTTAACTTCGTCCAATTTTAACTTAACTTCACTCGGGCAAAATTGCGAACAAACTTTCCCCATTTACGTTTTATAACTTTTTTTACTTTTTATCTTTAACTTTTTTTTCCTTCTACTTTTCTTTCCCTTGAACAAATGAGGAAAGTATTTTTCTCCTTTGCAAATTGATGATATTCTTTTTTATTACTACAAACCCGAGTCATTATTGTTGTTCAGTATGATAATGTTTATTGTACAATATTATCGTATTTATTATTTAATATTATCATATGTTTGAAATGTCGTATTTATCGTTGAAATATCGTCATATTTATTGCGTATTTTTAGCGTATTTATTAGGCAATATCGTCTTTTTTCATTTCATTATCGGTACCATCGTATTTATTGTAAGAGCAATGTCACATTCGTTGCTCAATATCGTCATTTTTATTGCGCAAAATTATTGTGCATTCGGTATTGTGGTTACCGCGAAGTAGGCATATTATTGCTCAGTATCACTGTGTGTATTGTGCTATATCTTTGTATTTTTATGCTATATTTTCATGCATTTTGCTCTAAATCATCGTACATTTCTTCAATAATATTGTAGTTGTGCATCATAATTGTTGTGTAATATCACAATGCTTAATTCTCAATATCGTCGTGTTCTTTTGCTCTTAATTATATCGTAGAATTTGTGAAATAATTATTTTTAAAGATCGGTCTTTTATTCCCTTTAATATTGAATCTATAGTCTGTTCGCACTTAAAATGGCTTGGAAACCACGCCCCCTTTGCTTAGGTATAGTATACAGGAAGTCCATATAGTTTACTTTCAGACTTCACATGGACGTGTTGTAATATAACTTACAGGTTTTTTTTTATGGTATTTGGAGGATAATAGGGATGGCAACTCAATATCCCCAAGGAGCTTAGAGGAGTGATCAACATGTGTTTGTCGTCTGGTTCATGTGTGTTATTTGACTCGGCCAACCCCTTACATAGAGGATTGTGACCATTGCATAATGTATGGCTATAAGAATTAGGTTTACCTGAACGAAGCATGGAAATTATGCAATGTGTATCATAATAATTATGTTTGGAGGTGGTAGAATTTTTATACATCTTTCTTCATAAATTTACACCATGGATATATGCGGTACACGTCTCGTCTGCTAAGTAAGGTTTCTTGGACCTTGATGTTGCCTCCTTCATATGTTTTTTCAGCTCTTCCTTTTATGTGGTTCTTCTTTCCTTACTTTTTCATTCTTTGTTAGTTGTCGTTGTTTTCGTTTTCCTTGCATCGTCACCTTGTTATTATATTCTTACATTCCTTCACTTTATTTACTCCTTTTTTCTGTGTTTTTAGATACTTTTCGGAAAGGTTTGAGATAGGGATTAGTTCAATCTTATGAAAGTGTTTCTCTCTCTCTCTCTCTCTCTCTCTCTCTCTCTCTCTCTCTCTCTCTCTCTCTCTCTCCTCTCTCTCTCTCTCTCTCTCTCTCTCCTCTCTCTCTCTCTCTCTCATCTGCCTAATGGTAATTCTTTTCCTATCTCTACTCCTTTTTTACTTCATGTACCCTGAATTTTTATATTTTATCTCTTCCTCTTCTTATTCTTTCTCCTCCTCCTCCTTTAATTTTTCCCCATACTCCTTTACCTACTTGTTGTCGCTACGACCATTAACATTATTAATATACGGTTCATATTTTGATGCTGATGAGGAAAGCTTTTTTTTTCTAGAGAGAGAGAGAGAGAGAGAGAGAGAGAGAGAGAGAGAGAGAGAGAGAGAGAGAGAGGAGAGAGAGAGAGAGAGAGAGAGAGAGAGAGAGAGAGAGAGAGAGAGAAATATATTTTTTTCTTTTTCTTATCATAAATCTGTATTTACATTTGAAGCTGTTATGAGTCTCGCTTATAATTTCTATTTCATTTTTTATTTTTAATATTTTCCCTGTTTGTTAATGTTTTTATTTTAAATGTATTTTTCTTTTTAAGCTTTTTCATCTGAGAGTTCATTTTTCAGTTAAGTTATATTCTTACATCTCCATATGCCAATTTTCTTTAGATACATATTTAGCCGTTCCCTCTTCTACGTTTTCGTTGTCATCTCTTCTTATTTTCCACATTTATTTTTAGTTTTTTTCAGTGATGCATTCAATACCATACTTCCATAAGTCACTTTCCTTTTTGTTATTTTTCTTTTTATCATCATGTATCATTGTGATTTACCTCTTCATGATCACTAATTTTTTTTTTAATCCGCTTCTCCTTACTAATGTTTCTTTTTTTTTTCTTTCATCTGATTTTCATTTTTAAATAAATGTAATAATTTGATCACGGCCTCGAGCTCATTCGCTCAGCTTTGTGTGTTTTTATGTAATTATGCTCACGGGAAAGCGCCTTATGCTCGTAACTTCCTCTTCTCCTGAACGATTTCACCTCTATTCATTAAGATTGTAGTATCTGTTCTTAAAACTGTGAAGGAATTCAATTAAATTATCAAATATTCTTAAACGGAAGCACTTCTTACAAAGAAGTTTCCTTGCTAATCTTCAAACTATGGCCTTTAGTTCTATAACCACCCATATCAAAATATAAACCTCCTATCCACTGCGTCATGGCCATGAGAGAATTTAAAAACCTTTATCATCCCCCTTTTTCTTCTAGCTTCGAGTGGCGGTAAATCTAACTCATTTAACCTTTCCTCATAATTGAGATTGCTCTCATGCACGTGTATGTGTGTTAGTGAGATTATTCTTAGTTACGCGGCACATTTTTCTTTTTATCGTCTTTCCTCTTTCTTTTTTTAGTTTTCACTCTCCCAAATATTTGTTATTCATCTCTCTCTCTCTCTCTCTCTCTCTCTCTCTCTCTCTCTCTCTCTCTCTCTCTCTCTCTCTCTCTCTCTCTCTCTCTCTCTCTCTCTCTCTCTCTCTCTCTCTCTCAGTGTCACAGTTTTTCCTAAGGGTTTCAGAATACTAAGGGTTGAAAGATCTGAGAGGACTGGTGGAGGGATAGCACTGCTCATAAGTGAAAGGATTCAAGTCGAAGAAATAAACTTGGCTATAGAAAGTGAGTTCAAGGAATTTCTTGTTGCTCGCATAAGTACTGGGTCAGAGAGCATTATAATAACTGTTGTATACAACCCACCAAGGAACCAAAATAGGCTTGAAGTTTATGAGGAAAATCATATAGGTACTATTGAAGTCATAAACTCAGTTGTTAACATGGCACGGGAAAAAAAATGTAGGATTTTGATTATGGGAGACTTTAATCATAAAGAGATAGATTGGATAAATCTTGACCCACACAGTGGTGAGGACTCATTCGGGGCAAGATTCCTAGATTGCGTACAAGGGAATTTCCTACACCAACATGTAATGGAACCAACAAGGACAGGGGTGGGGATGAGCCATCACTACTTGATCTAGTGTTCACAGATAATGTGCTGGATATTGAAAAAATTGAGTATGAACCACCAATTGGAAAGAGTGACCACTGTGTGTTGTTGATGGAGTATATCATTGAAGATATTCTTCCTGAGAGTAGAGGCACTGAGGACATGAGGAGGAACTATCGGAAAGGAGATTACATAAAAATGAATGAGCTTTTTGCAGTTATTGACTGGAGAACCTTATTTTACAACAAATCTGCACAAGAAATGTATGACATCTTTTGTGAGAAATATGGGAAGATAGTAGATTGCTGCATACCTGTCACCAAAGTAGGTGTAATTCATGCCAGAGAGAAATGGTTCGATAATGGGTGTAAAAGAGCTAAGGAGTGGAGAGAGAAATGCTGGAAAAGGTATAGGAGGAGAAAAAACATAAATGTCTGGCAAACCTACAAAAGAGCAAGAAATGACTACCCTTATAAAAGGAGAGAGGCAGAGAGAGACTATGAGAGGGACATCACCAGGAAGGCTGATGAAAATCCCAAGCTTTTCCACAGCTTTATCAGAGGAAAACTGAAGGTAAAAGAACAGGTTTTAAGGCTAAATTGAGCGGATGGAAGCATCACTGAGACGGATGAAGAGATCTGCAAAGAATTGAACAAGGAGTTTCAGTCAGTATTTACAGTAGAAAATACCCCACCCCCTCAGATTGCAGTGATAGAAGCTCAAGGGCTGGTATTAGAGAACATCAACCTTACAACCACAGAGGTATGCAAAGCGCTGATGGATTTAGATATTCATAAAGCTACAGGTCCTGATGACATATCCCCTCATGTGCTTAAAAAATGCGCAAACACAATATCAGTGGCACTAAGTATCATATTTAAGGAGTCACTGGAGTCGGGGGAGATTCCAAGATGCTGGAAACAAGCAAATGTGATACCTATCTTCAAAAAGGGAAGGAGGGATACGGCTCTGAACTATAGACCAGTTTCCTTGACCAGCATAGTTTGCAAAGTTATGGAGAAACTACTAAGGAAACATATCTCTCTTCACTTGGAATCCTTCAACTTTTTGTCAGCGAGGCAACATGGCTTCAGAGAAGGTAGATCAACAGTAACAAACTTATTAGAATTTTATGATGAGGTAAGCCAAATCTTACAGGAAAGAGAGGGCTGGGCAGATTGCATATTCCTAGACTTCCAGAAAGCGTTTGACACTGTTCCACATGGGAGACTTATTAGGAAGCTGCAATCAATGGCTAGAATAGGTGGAAATGTTTTGGAATGGATAAAAACTTACTTAGAAGGAAGGGAACAGAGGGTTAGAGTAAGACACTCAGTGTCTGAATGGAGAAGAGTTAGTAGTGGAGTTCCACAGGGTTCAGTTTTAGGGCCACTTTTGTTCCTTGTATATGTAAATGACCTACCAGAGTCTGTAAATTCATTCATGAATATGTTTGCAGATGATGCAAAGATTGTGAAGAAAGTAAAAAACGAGAACAATGGTAGAGAACTTCAGGAGGATCTAAATAATCTGCATGAGTGGTCAGAAAAGTGGCTAATGAAATTCAATACTTCAAAATGTAATGTAATGAGAATGGGTACAAGTGCAAGAAGGCCCAAGCTTGACTACTCGGTGGCTGGAGTACAACTTCAAGAGACAGAAAATGAGAGAGATCTAGGAGTAAACATACTGGCAGATTTGTCTCCAGAAATACATATAAATGGCATAGTAAGGGCAGCATATGCATTCTTATCAAATGTAAGGGTAGCCTTCAGGCACATGGACAAGGAAATGTTCAGAAATATTTATGTAACCTATGTGAGGCCAAAACTCGAATATGCAGCTCCCTTTTGGAATCCGCACTTGAAAAAGCACATAGCTAAGCTTGAAAAAGTTCAAAGACATGCCACGAAACTGGTGCCAGAAATACGCAATCTCAGTTATGATGAGAGGCTGAGGGAATTAGACTTACCATCACTCGAAGCTAGAAGAGTGAGGGGATCTTTAAATTCCTTCATGGTTATGATAGAGTGGATAGGGATTGATATTTTGATATGGCTGGCTCTAGAACTAGAGGTCATAGTTTGAAGCTTGGCAAGAAAACTTCTTCGCAGGATGTAAGGAAATACTTTTTCAGTGTAAGAGTAGTTGATAATTGGAATTGGCTAAGCGAGGAGGTAGTTAATGCTATCTCAATCCATAGTTTTAAGGACAGGTATGATAAGTATCACTAAGTATAAAATGGAACCGATGAGGAGACGGGAAGATACGAGCTTTGGGCTCTTTCCCGTAAACACAATTAGGTAATCACAATTAGGTAATCACACACACCGCACGTTCAGTGACACACGGAACTTCTCCTCTTAAATTTACTTGTGTTTTCGAGTGACTAAGTGCTTAGTAGAAAACTTTACCAAAATTTCCCTAAATCTGAAATCCTGCAGAGTATTGTGAGTACAAAACTTATATTTGTTGTATGACGAGACTGTCCAAAATATTAAAGGAAAAAAAATTGAGAACATTTTCGTGAGGGGAGAGAGAAGCTGCCGTCCAGTTCTGCCTTGAAGGAAATTTAGAAGAGTTGCCAGAGGTGAAGCCATCGCATCACATTGCCTAATTTTTTGTGTAAACTGGGGAAAGCTCTTGAGCCGTTTACCTGATCCTGTGGTTCCATATACTGTTAAAATCAGTATCCTTCCCATTTATATTAACTTGTTAGTTAGTTTGATACACGAAATAATTGAATAATAAAAAAAACAAAAAACAAATATCCACCTGTCAACAGTACTGAGTTAAGTTGCCAAGTAGTACAGCTGTCTTATTTCCTTCATTTTTTTTGCTTTTCTTTTAGCTTTCTCTTTTACTATTTTTTTTTATTTTGTATATATATTGAGATAAATGTAAAGTCTAATCCTGTGATAACATATCTTGGTTAGCAAGTGAGTTTATCAGTTAGGAAGAATATATAGCAGAAACAGGTGGGTGCCACCTCAGACACAAATTCGAATTTTTCCTTCAGGTTTGACTTTTGTTTTGTTGCATTTTTTCTTTTTCTTTTTATCCTTAAATTACCATGGTCAAGTTTTTAGGTTAAAATGTGTGTTACCAGAAAAAAGATAAACTGAGTCACTAAATAGCACTTATATGGAGATATAAAAATTCTGTGTGAAGCTAAATTAAAAGTCTTTCTCTTTTTTTTTCCTCTTTCTCGTCTTCTTTCTATATTCTGTGAGAGGGAGAACATAAAAATGACGCCATCTCTGTCCAAAACCTCTCCCATCCATGGGTCGGTAGGAGGCGTAGCCATTAGGAGACTTAAACAGAAAATCAAGAATTTAGAGGCAATGGTTATAAGCCTTGATGATAAAATTCGGAATATGGATGGAGAAATGAAAGAGAATGAAACACTCATAGAGCAAATAAGATCTTTGGAGGAAGCAATAAAGCACAAGGGCAGGAGAGAAAGGAACTAGAAAAAAGAATAAAGAAGCTGGAAGAGGAAAAGAGTCAACTAGAATCTAGAATTTCTAATCAAGAAGATAAAAACAAACAGCTGAATGACATCCTAAAGGAATTAGATGTTAGTTCACTGCTCTCTCCTGAGAGAGACGAGATTGCTGCTTGGAATGTCCAGATTAAGGAAAACATTGAACAGTTCAGAAAAGAGTTCCAGGAGCTGAATATGGAAAATGATGCCATGAAAACTTCCTTTGCTGATGCACTAAAGGGGAATGTGACAGTAAAAGAGGCTGTAAAGGTGGTGGCACTGGAAAACATACAAACAGTTGACTAGAAAGAGACAGTAATCGAAAAAATGAAAGACGTTGTGATGGAAAGGGCAAACCCACTCATCAGACAAGCACTTGATAAGGAGAAGACAGTGGTAATCTCAGGCATAAGCGAATCCCAGGAGCCAACATGGCAGGGGAGACTTGAAGAAAATAAAGCTAGGGTTGTAGACCTAATAAGAAAGCTTGGAGTAGTATGTGGTCCTGAGGATATTGTAAACATACACCAACTAGGTAAATATTCGAGGGAAGGAAAGCCGAGACCAACAAAAGTAACCTTTGAGAGAGGGGAAACATGTAGGGAAATATTGTTGAGAAAAAAAAGTCTAAAAGACCTTCAAGAATTCAAAGAAGTGTTCATTAGACGATACAGAACACAGGAAGAGATGGGAAAGATAAAAAACTTGTTGCAAGAGGCAAGAAGGTTAAATGATGAAAGAAATGAAGAAGAGAAGAAAAATTTTCATTACAGAGTTCTTCCAGACAAAGGGGAGATAAAGAAGATAATGACAGAAGATCAGGGGATGGGGCCTCATTAAGATTGTTATACACAAATGCTGATGGATTAGCTGGTAAGGCTGTAGAATTAAAAGATAGGATTCACAACAGGAAGGCAGATATAGTAGCAATTACAGAGACTAAGTTGAGTGAGGACATAAACAGTGTCACAGTTTTTCCTAAGGGCTTCAGAATACTAAGGGTTGAAAGATCTGAGAGGACTGGTGGAGGGATAGCACTGCTCATAAATGAAAGGATTCAAGTTGAAAAAATAAACTTGGCTATAGAAAGTGAGTTCAAGGAATTTCTTGTTGCTCGCATAAATACTGGGTCAGAGAGCATTATAATAACTGTTGTATACAACCCACCAAGGAACCAAAATAGGCTTGAAGTTTATGAGGACAGTCATATAGGTACTATTGAAGTCATAAACTCAGTTGTTAACATGGCCCGGGAAAAAAAATGTAGGAATTTGATTATGGGAGACTTTAATCATAAAGAGATAGATTGGATAAATCTTGACCCACACAGTGGTGAGGACTCATTCGGAGCAAGATTCCTAGATTGCGTACAAGGGAATTTCCTACACCAACATGTAATGGAACCAACAAGGGCCAGGGGTGGGGATGAGCCATCACTACTTGATCTAGTGTTCACAGATAATGTGTTGGATATTGAAAAAATTGAGTATGAACCACCAATTGGAAAGAGTGACCACTGTGTGTTGTTGATGGAGTATATCATTGAAGATATTCTGCCTGAGAGTAGAGGCACTGAGGACATGAGGAGGAACTATCCGAAAAGAGATTACATCAAAATGAATGAGCTTTTTGCAGTTATTGACTGGAGAACCTTATTTTACAACAAATCTGTACAAGAAATGTATGACATCTTTTGTGAGAAATATGGGAAGATAGCAGATTGCTGCATACCTGTCACCAAAGTAGGTGTAATTCATGCCAGAGAGAAATGGTTCGATAATGGGTGTAAAAGAGCAAAGGAGTGGAGAGACAAATGCTGGAAAAGGTATAGGAGGAGAAAAAACATAAATGTCTGGCAAACCTACAAAAGAGCAAGAAATGACTACCCTTATAAAAGGAGAGAGGCAGAGAGAGACTATGAGAGGGACATCACCAGGAAGGCTGAAGAAAATCCCAAGCTTTTCCACAGCTTTATCAGAGGAAAACTGAAGGTAAAAAAACCAGGTTTTAAGGCTAAAGAGAGCGGATGGAAGCATCACTGAGACGGATGAAGAGATCTGCAAAGAATTGAACAAGGAGTTTCAGTCAGTATTTACGGTAGAAAATACCCCACCCCCTCAGACTGCAGTGATAGAAGCTCAAGGGCTGGTATTAGAGAACATCAACCTTACAACCACAGAGGTATGCAAAGCGCTGATGGATTTAGATATTCATAAAGCTACAGGTCCTGATGACATATCCCCTCATGTGCTTAAAAAATGCGCAAACACAATATCAGTGGCACTAAGTATCATATTTAAGGAGTCACTGGAGTCGGGGGAGATTCCAAGATGCTGGAAACAAGCAAATGTGATACCTATCTTCAAAAAGGGAAGGAGGGATACGGCTCTGAACTATAGACCAGTTTCCTTGACCAGCATAGTTTGCAAAGTTATGGAGAAACTACTAAGGAAACATATCTCTCTTCACTTGGAATCCTTCAACTTTTTGTCAGCGAGGCAACATGGCTTCAGAGAAGGTAGATCAACAGTAACAAACTTATTAGAATTTTATGATGAGGTAAGCCAAATCTTACAGGAAAGAGAGGGCTGGGCAGATTGCATATTCCTAGACTTCCAGAAAGCGTTTGACACTGTTCCACATGGGAGACTTATTAGGAAGCTGCAATCAATGGCTAGAATAGGTGGAAATGTTTTGGAATGGATAAAAACTTACTTAGAAGGAAGGGAACAGAGGGTTAAAGTAAGACACTCAGTGTCTGAATGGAGAAGAGTTAGTAGTGGAGTTCCACAGGGTTCAGTTTTAGGGCCACTTTTGTTCCTTGTATATGTAAATGACCTACCAGAGACTGTAAATTCATTCATGAATATGTTTGCAGATGATGCAAAGATTGTGAAGAAAGTAAATAACGAGAATAATGGTAGAGAACTTCAGGAGGATCTAAATAATCTGCATGAGTGGTCAGAAAAGTGGCTAATGAAATTCAATACTTCAAAATGTAAGGTAATGAGAATGGGTACAAGTGCAAGAAGGCCCAAGCTTGACTACTCGGTGGCTGGAGTACAACTTCAAGAGACAGAAAATGAGAGAGATCTAGGAGTAAACATGCTGGCAGATTTGTCTCCAGAAATACATATAAATGGCATAGTAAGGGCAGCATATGCATTCTTATCAAATGTAAGGGTAGCCTTCAGGCACATGGACAAGGAAATGCTCAGAAATATTTATGTAACCTATGTGAGGCCAAAACTCGAATATGCACTTGAAAAAGCACATAGCTAAGCTTGAAAAAGTTCAAAGACATGCCACGAAACTGGTGCCAGAAATACGCAATCTGAGTTATGATGAGAGGTTGAGGGAATTAGACTTACCATCACTCGAAGCTAGAAGAGTGAGGGGGGATATGGTGACAGTCTTTAAATTCCTTCATGGTTATGATAGAGTGGATAGGGATCGATATTTTGATATGGCTGGCTCTAGAACTAGAGGTCATAGTTTGAAGTTCGCAAGAAAACTTTCTTGCAGGATGTAAGGAAATACTTTTTCATTGTAAGAGTAGTTGATAATTGGAATTGGCTAAGCGAGGAGGTAGTTAATGCTATCTCAATGCATAGTTTTAAGGACAGGTATGATAAGTATGACTAAGTCTAAAATGGAACCGATGAGGAGACGGGAAGATGCGAGCTTTGGGCTCTTTCCCGTAAACACAATTAGGTAATCACAATTAGGTAATCACACAATTACATATACACATCGCATCTTTGTCCTCTCAATCTTTTCTATCATCATGTATCGTCTGCTTTCTTTCTAGTCTTCCCAATGTCTTCAAATCAAGCTTTTTCTCCTTCCTCCTTCTCTCTCTAGTGTTCCATCTATTCCAGTCATTCCTTCTCAGCCAGGTCTCATAATTCAATTCCACCTCATTAAGTTGGAGTGACGCTGGAATCACCCTCCCCCTCCAAGACCCTTCTTTGGTAAATGGCTTCAGGCACTTCTGAAGACCTAGTTCAGAAAAGACTTTTTTTTTTTTTCTTGTCTCTCCTTGGAATTCTCTCTTTAACCTTGGAGAGTCTTCGTCTTATTTTATCTTCATATTTCTTTTCTGAATGCTCTTTTCACCTCTAATAAGTGTTTTCCTTTTTGCCTCCTCCTTCGTTTTCTTTCTCTTCTTCTACTTTGAATGATCTTTCCCCTCCTTGGTGTCTTCTTTTTCTTCCATTTCTTCTTTTACTTCCCGATTCCTTGGAATTCTCTCTTCACCATCACTGTGATGTCTTCTTTGTCTTCTTCTTCTCTCCTCATATTAATAATTGTGAGTCATCGGATATTTTACCTTTACCATTATCTAACCCTGAGCTCGTCACATCCCTGGGGCACAGCTACTGGTGTACTCGCTGAGGCTATTGCGTTGGAAAAGGCTTCATTTGCTTTTGTAGATAATTTTTTTTTTATTTATTTATTCAGGTAACTGTACATGGGGACATGTGCACATGGGCACTCCCAGTCATATTGCAGTTGATAAACATTACAATCTATTTGGTTATATATAAATGAAATATTAATCGAATTTGCAATTCATTTTAAATATCATAGCAAGTAATTAATAATAAAATATAGTGTAATAATTGATTGATGGCAGAAGAGCACTCTGCGGTTATTAATTAAGAGTAATATTATTATGGTTTACTCGTATTAATAGCAGATGAGCACTCTGCGATTATTAATTAAGAGTAATATTTGTAATAATATTTTTCAATAGCCCTTGTTGAGTCCTATCATCTGAGTTAAATTTCCACTTTTCCACATCACCACTGCAGACAATTTGAAGCAGATATGGAATAACAATTTTCAGGTTAGAGTAATAAGTATATAAATTAGTTATTTTTAATCTCTCAATGGTTTGCGGTTTTGTGAGTCGCAGTTAGTCCTTATTCGAATGGGAGTGGGTAAGCAGGTTTGGGCTGGGAGATTAAGACTGGATGTCTTTCCTAACACCCCACGGCTTGATAGAACTAACAAATGTCTGCTCGTCACTTCCCAACATGCGCGCTATACCACTGATCCACGGAGGTCTCCAAAAATTTTGCTTATATACATGGAATATTTCTACATACTCTGTTCA